>SZWC01039728.1:0-12599 GCA_023375785.1 Penium margaritaceum
TGGTAACACTATCACTGTTTCAATGGTGGTTTGGTCACACTTCCACTGTTACAATAGTTCTTAAATCATGTTATCACTGTTTCATTGGTGGTTTGGTCATACTTGTACCGTGTCCATGGTGTTTTGGCCACATTACCACTATTTCAATGGTGCTTTGGTCACACTTTCACTGTGTCTACAGTGCTTAGGTGACATCATCATTGTTTCAATGGTGCTTTGGTCACGCTTTTATGTGTCTATGGTCCTTTAGTTACATTATAACTTTTTCAATGGTGCTTTGGTCACACTTTCACTGCGTCTTAACGCTAAGGTCACATTCTCACAGTTTCAATGGTCCTTTGGTCACATCTTCAATGTGTCTATTGTGCTTTGGTCACTTTTTACTATTTTTATGGTGCTCTGGTCACACAATCAGCGTGTTTATGGTGGTTAGGTAGGTCACATAATCACTATTTCAATGGTGCTTTGGTCAAGCTTTCACTGTGTCTATCATGATTAGGTAACATCATCATTATTTCAATGGTGCTTTGGTCACACTTTCACTCTGCCTATGGTCCCTTGGTCACATTACCACTATTTCAATGGTTCTTTGGTCACACTTTCACTGTGCCTATGGTGCTTTTGGTCACATTATCAAAGTTTCAACAGTACTGTGGTCAAACATGCACCGTGTATAAGGTGTTTTGGTCACATCTATGCTTCAATGGTACTTTGGACACACTTTAACTGTGTCTATGGTGCTTATGTCACATTATGACTGTTTCAATGGTGCTTTGTTCATACTTTCACAGTGTTTATGGAGCTTTGGTCACATTATCACTGTTTCAATGGTACTTTGGACACATTCTCTCTGTCCATAGTGCGTAGGTCACGTTATCACTGTTTCAATGGTGCTTTGGTCACACTTTCACAGTTTTTATTGTTCTTAGGTCATATTATCACTGTTTTAATAGTGCGTATGTCATATTATCACAGTTACAATGGTGATTTGCTCATAATTGTACTGTGTCTACGGTAGTTTGGTTACATTATCACTCTTTCACGAATGCTTTAGGCACACCGTCACTGTGTCTATGGTGCTTAAGTCACATTATCACTGTTGTTATGGTCTTTTGGTCACACTTCCACTGTCTGCGGCGCTCAGGTAAAACAATCACCGGTTCAATGGTGCGCTGGTCAAATTGTTATGTTTATATGGTCCTTTAGTTACTCTATCAATATTTCAATGGTGCTTTGGTTACACCGTCACAGTTCCTATGGTCCTTTGGTTTTATTGTCACTGTCTCAATGGTGCTTTGGTCATACTTTAAGTGTGGATATGGTGCCTTGGTCACATTATCGCTGTTTCAATGGTACTTTGGTCAAACGTTCATTGTGTCTTCGGTACTTTGGTCACATTATCACTGTTTTAATGGTGCTTTGGTCACACTTTCGCTATATCTATGACACTTATGTCACATTATCACTGTTTCAATGGTGCTTTGGTCCCACGTTTGCTGTGTCAATGGTGCTCATGTCATATCATCACTGTTTCCATGATGCTTTTGTCACACTTTTACTGTTTATATAGAAGTGAGGTCCCACTATCACTGCATGAATGATGCTTTGGTCACACTTTCACTGTGTCTATGGTACTTTGGTCACGTTGTCACTCTTTCAATGATGCTTTGGTCACACGTTTTTCGTGTCTATGGTGTGTAGGTCACATTGTGACTGTTTCAATGGTGCTTTGGTCACACTTTAGAACGTGTCTATGGTGCTTAGTTACGTTATCACAATTCAATGGTACGTTGGTCACACTTTCACTATGTCTATGGTGCTTAAGTCACCTGATCATTGTTTCAATGGTGCTTTGGCCACACTCTCACTACGTCTATGGTGCTTTGGTCACATTATTACCGTTTCAATGGTGTTTTGTTCATGCTTACACTGTGTATATGGTGCTTTTGTCACATTGTCACAGTTTTAGTGGTTGTTTGGTCACACGCTTACTGTCTCTATGGTCCTTCAATCACACTTTCACAGATTTAATGGTACATTGGTCAAGCGTTCACTATGTATATGGTGCTTAGGTCGCTTATCACTGTTTCAATGGTGCTTTGGTCGCACTTTCATTGTGTCTATGGTGCTTAGGTCATATCATCACTATTCTAAGGGTGCTTTGGTCATAGTTTCACTGTGTTTGTGGTGCTTTGGTTACATCATCACTGTTTCAATGACGCTTTTGGTTACACTTCAATTGTGTCTATGGTGTTTAGGTTTCCGTGTCATTGTTTTAATGGTGCTTTGACCACACTTTCACAGTGTGTATGATGATTTGGTCACATTATCACTGTGTCAGACGTGTTTTGTTTAGAAGTTTACTATGTCTATGGTGCTTGGGTCAATAAACATTGTTTCAATGGTGATTTGGTCACACTTTCACTGTGTCTATGGTGCATTGGTCACATTATCACTATTTTAATGGTGCTTTGGTCACACGTTCACTATGTCTATGGTGCTTCATGGACATTTCCACTGTTTCAATTGTGCTTTGGTCACACGTTTACTATGTCTATGATGCTTTGGTCACATTATCGCAATTTCAATGGTCATTTGGTCACATTTTAATTGTGTCTATGATGTTTGGGTCACATTATCACTGGTTGAATGGTGATTATGTCACAATTTCACTGTGTCTGTGGTACTTTGGTCACATTATCAGTGTCTCAATGGCGCTTTGGTCAAATGTTATATGTGTCTATGGTGGTAAGGTGACATTATCACTGTTTCAATAGTGTTGAGCTTACACATTTACTGTGTACATGGTGCTTTGGTCACATTATCACAGTTTTAGTGATTCTTTGGCTACATATCAATATTTCTATGGTGCTTAGGTCACATTATCATCGTTTCAATGTTGCTTTGGGCACACTTTCACTGTATATATAGTGCGTAGGCCACATTATCACAGTTTCAATGGTGCCTTGGTCATACTTTCATTGTGTCTATGATGCTCAGGTCATATTTTTACTGCTTCAATGGTACGTTGGTCACACCTTAAATGTGTCCATGGTGCTTTGGTCACTTCTCACTTTTTTAATGGTGCTTTGGTCATGTACTCGCGGTGTCTATGGTGCTTAGGTCACATTATCACCATTTCAATCGTGCTTTTGTCAATCTTTCACCGTATCTGTCGTGCTTAGGTCACATGATCACTATTTCAACGGTGCTTTTGTCAAACTTTCACTCTGCTTATTGTCCTTTGGGCACATGATCAATGTTTTGATTGTGCTTTGGTCACACGTTCACTATGTTTCTGGTGGTTTGGTCATACCATCATTGTTTCAATGGTCTCTTGGTCATCCACTCACAGTGTCTATGGTGCTTCAGTCACATTTTCACTGTTTTCGTGGTACTTTGGTCACACCTTCACTATGGCTATGGTGCTTACGTTTTGTTATCACTGATCCAATGGTGCTTTGGTCACACTTTCATTGTGTCTATGGTGCCTAGGTCACAATATCACTGTGTCAATGGTGCTTTGGTCACACTTTTCTGTTTCCATGGTACTTTGCTCACATTATCATTGTTTCAATGGTGCTTTTGTCACAATATCACTATTTTAATGGTGCTTTGGTCATACATTTGCCGTGTATATGGTGCTTGGGTCACATCAGCACTGTCTCAATGGTGCTTTGGTCATACTTCACATTGTCGTGGTGCTTTGGACACATTAGCACTGTTTCAATGGGGCATTGGTCACACTTTCACTGTTTATATGGTGCTTTGGTCACATTCTCAGTGCTCCACTGGTACTTTGGTCACATTATCACAGTTTCAATGGTGCTTTGCTCATACTTTCACTTTGTCTAAAGTGCTGAGGTCATATCATTCCTGTTTGAATAGCGCTTTGGTCACACTTTTGCTGTGACTACGGTGCTTAGGTCACATTATTACCGTTTCAATGGTGCTTTGGTCACACGTTCACTGTGTCTATGGTGGTGTGGTAATATCATCACTGTTTCAATGGTGCTTTGGTCACGCTTCCAATGTTTCAATAGTTATTAAATCATATCATCACTGTTTCAATGGTTATTTGGTCATACCTGTATCGTGTCTATGGTGTTTTGGTAACATTACCACTCTTTCAATGGTGCTTTGGTCACACTGGCATTGTGTGTATGGTGCTTGGGTCACATTGTCACTGTTTTAATGGTGCTTTGGTCACACGTTCACTGTGTCTACGGTGCTTAGGTAACATCATCATTGTTTCGATGGCGCTTTGGTCACACTTTTATATGTCCATGGTGCTTTAGTTACTTTACAACCTTTTCAATGGTGCTTTGGTCACACTTTCACTGTGTCTTAACGCTAAGGTCACATTGTCACAGTACCAATGGTCCTTTGGTCACATCTTCAATGTGTCTATGGTGCTTATGTCACATAATCACTGTTTCAATAGTGCTCTGGTCAAGCTTTCACTGTGTCTATCATGCTTATGTAACATTATCATTATATCAATGGTGCTTTGGTCACATTTTCACCTTGCCTATGGTCCCTTGGTCCCATTACCATTGTTTCAATGGTGCTTTTGTCACACTTTCAATGTGTCTATGGTACTTTGGTCACGTTGTCACTGTTTTTGTGACGCTTTGGTCATAAATTTACCGTGTCTATGGTGTTTAGGTCACATTGTGACAATTTCAATGGTGCTTTGGTCACACGTTCACTGTGTCTATGATACGTTGGTCACATTATCACTGTTTCCATGGTACTTTAGTCACAATTTCATTGTGTCTATGGTGCTCTGGTCACACTTTAGATTTGTATATGATGCTTAGTCACATTGTGATTATTTCAATGGTGCTTTGGTCACACTTTCACTATGTCTATGGTGCTTAGGTCACATGACCATTGTTCAATGATGCTTTGGTCACACTCTCACTGCGTCTATGGTGCTTTGGTCACATTATTACCCGTTCCATGGTGTTTTGGTCATACTTTCACTTTCTATAGGGATGTTTGGTCACATTTTCATAGTTCCAATGGTTATTTGGTCACACGTCTACTGTCTCTATGGTGCTTCAATCACACTTTCAGAGCTTTGATGGTACTTTGCTCAAACATTCACTGCGAATATGGTGCTTAGGTCACTTATAACTATTTCAATGGTACGTTGGTTACACCTTCTTTGTGTCTATGGTGCTTAGGTCATATTATCACTGTTCGAATGATGCTTTGGTCACAATTTCACTGTGTTTGTGGTGCGTTGGTTACATCATCACTGTTTCAATGGTGCTTTGGTGACACTTTAACTGTGCCTATGGTGTTTAAATTACATTAGCATTGTTTTAATGGTGCATTGGTCACACTTTCACGGTTTCTATGGTGCTTTGGTCACATTATCGCTGTGTCGCTGGTGTTTTGTTCAGATGTTTGCTGTGTCTATGGTGCTAAGGTCACATTATCATTGCTTCAATGGTGCTCCGGTCACACTTTCACTGCGTCTAGGGTGAATTTGTCACATTATCACTATTTTAATGGTGCTTTGGTCACATGTTCACTGTGTCTATGGTGCTTCTGAGACATTTTCACTGTTTCAATTGTGCTTTGGTCACATATCTACTATGTCTATTGTGCTTTGGTCACATTATCACCATTTCAATGGTCATTTGGTCACACTTTCACTGTGTCTATGATCCTTTGGTCACATTATCACTGTTTTAATGGTGATTTGCTCACAATTTGACTGTGTCTATGGTGCTTTGGTCACACTATCACTGTTTTGATGGCACGTTGGTCACGCTTTAACTCTGTCTGTGGTGTTAAGGTCACATTATCACTGTTTCAATAGTGTTTAGCTCACACATTTACTCTGTCTATGGTGCTTTGGTCACATTATCAAAGTTTTAGTGATGCTTAGGTTACACTTTCAATATGCCTATGGTTCTTAGGTCACATTATCACCGTTTCAATGTTGCTTTGGTCACACTTTCACTATATCTATGGTGCTTAGGCCACAGTATCACAGTTTCAATAGTGTTCTGGTCATGCTTTCACTATGTCCATGGAATAAGGTCACATTATCAGTGTTTCAATGGTGCGTTGGTTACACTTTCACTGTGTCTATGGTAGTTTGATCACATTATCATTGTTTCAACGGTAGGTTTGTCCCACGTTCAATGTGTGTATGGTTCTTTGGTCACAATATCACTGTTTCAATGGTGCTTTTCTCACGCTTTAACTGTGTATATGGCACTTTGGTCACATTAGCACTGCTTCAATTATACTTTAATCACACTTTCACTGTGTCTATGGTGCTTGGGTCACATTATCACAGTTTTGATGGTACTTTGGTCACATTTTCACCACATCTATTGTGCTTTGGTCACGTTATCATTGTTACAATGGTGCTTTGGTCACATTTTTTATTGTGTTTATGTTTCTTTGGTCACATCATGACTGCTGCAATTGTGCTTTGGTCACATTTTCACTGTGTCCATGGTTGTTATCTAATGTTATCACTGTTTCAATGGTTGTTTGGTCACACTTTCACGTTGTCTATGGAACTTAGATCAATTCTCACTGTTTCAATGGTTCTTTTGTCAGACTTTCCCTTTGTGCATGGTGCTTACGTGACATTACCATTCCTTCAATGGTGCATTGGTCACACTTTCACTGTGTTTATGGTGATTTGATTACATTATCATTGTTTCAATGATGCTTTGGTTACGCCTTTAATGTGTATTTGGTGCTTGGTTCACATCTTTACTGTTTGAATGGTGCTTTGGTCACGCTTTCACTATGTCTTTGGTGCTTTGGTCACATTATCACTATTTCACCGGTACTTTGGTCAAATGTTCACTGTTGATGGTGTTTAGGTCATGCTATCATTGTTTCAATGGTGCTCTAGTCACACTGACTGTGTCCATGGTGCTTTGGTCACATTATCCATGTGTCTATGTTATATGGTCACATTATCATTATTTTTATGGTGCTTGGGTCAACCTTTCACTGTTCTATAGTGCTTTGATCACATTATCACAATTTCAATGGTGCTTTAGTCACATTTTCACTGTGTGTTTTGGTGCTTAGGTCATATTCTCACTGTTTCAATGCTGCTTTGGTCACACTTTCACTTTGTCTATGGTGATTTGGTCACATTATCATTGCTTCAGTGGCACTTTGGCCACATTTTCACTGTGTATATGGTGCTTAGGTCACATTGTTATTGTTCCAAAGGTACTTTTGTCACACCTTCACTTTGTCTATGGTGCTTAGGTCATAATATCATCGTTTAAATGGTGTTTTAGACACACTTTCACTGTGTCTATGATGCGTTGGTCACATTATCAGAGTCTCAATGGTGCCTTTGTCACACGTTCACAGTGCCAATCGTACTTTGGTCACACGTTCAGCGTGTCTTTTGTGCTTTGGTCATAACATCATTGTTTCAATGGTGCTTTGTCACACTTAAAATTTTTTTCACGGTCTTTTGGTCACATTAGCATTGTTTCAATGGTGCTTTGGTCCCACTTTCACTATGTATATGATGCTAAGGTCACATTCTCACTGTTGAAATGGGTCGTTGGTCACACTTTCACTGTTTCTATGGTACGTAGGTCACATTATCGCAGTTTTAATGGTACTTTGGTCACAGTTTCACTGTGTCTATGTTGCTCTGGTCTCATTACAACTCATTCAATAACACTCTGGTCAAACTTAACCCATGTCTGTGGTGTGTAGATCACATTATCACTGTTTTAGTGGTACTTTGGTCAGACGTTCCCTGTGTCTATGATGCTTAGGTCACGTTATCATTATTACAATGGTGCTTTGGTCACACTTTCATTGTTTCGATGTTTACTTGGTCATATTATCACTGTTTTGATGGTGCTCTGGTCACTATTTTCCTGTGTCTGTGGTTCCTAGCTAACATTCTCACTAATTCAATGGTCATAACATCACTGTTTCAATGGTGCTTTGGCCACACTTTCACATTTTCTTTGGTACTTAGGTCACATTATCATTATTTTCATGGTTCTTTGGTCACACTTTCCCAGTGTCGGTGGTGCGTAGGTGACATTATCGTTGTTTCAATAGTGCTTTGGTAACCCTTTCACTGTGTCTATGGTGCTTTGATTACTTTGTTATTGTTTGAACGATGCTTTGGTTACCCTTTCAATGTGTATTTGGTACTAGGGTCACATTATAACTGTTTCAATGGTGCTTTGGTCACACTTTCACTATGTCTATGGTGCTTAGGTCACATTATCACTGTTTCATTGGTACTTTGGTCACACATTCACTGTCTATGGTGTTTAGGTGATATTATCATTGTTTCAATGGTACTTTGGTGACACATTCACTGTGTCTACAATGCTTTGGTCACGTTATCCATGTCTCTATGGTGCTTTGGTCACATTATCATTATTCTGATGGTTTTTTGTTCACACTTTCACTGTTCTATGGTGCTTTTATCACATTATCATAACTTCAGTTGTGCTTTGGTCACGCGTTCACTGTGTCTACGGTGCTTTTGACACATTATCACAGTTTCAATGGTGCTTTGGTCACACATTTACTTTGTTTATTGTGATTTAGTCACATCATCACTGCTTCAATGGCGCATTGGTCACACGTTCACATTGTTTATGGTGCTTATTTCACAATATCATCATCTCAATGACATTTTGGTCACACTTTCACACTGTATATGGTGCGTTGGTAACATTACCAATGCTCCAATGGTACTTTGGTCACACTTTCACTGTGTCTATAGGTCTTAGGTCACATTATCACTGTTTGAACGATGCGTTGGTCACACTGTCACTATGTCTATGGTGCGTTGGTTACATCTTCACTGTCTGAATGATACTTTGGTCACAATTTCACGGTGTCTATGGTGCTTTGGTCACATTATCACTGTTGCAATGGTGCTTTGGTCACAATTTGTTCGTGTCTATGGTGCTTATGTCACATTGTCAGTGTTTCAATGGTACTTTTGTCACAGTTTCACTGTTTCTATGGTGCTTCGGTCACATTATCACCGTTCCAATGGTACTCTTGTCACACTTTAAATGTGTCTATGGTGCTTAGTTCACATTGTCACTATTTTAATGGTGATATGGTCACACGTTTACCATGTTTCTGGTGCTTAGGTCACACCATCAGTGTTTCCATGGTGCTTTGGATACACTTTCACTGTGTCTATGGTGCTCTGGTCACATTATCATAGTTTCGGTGTTGCTTTGGTCACACTTCCACTGTGTATATGGTGCTTAGGTCATGTTATCACTGTTTCAATGGTACTTTGGTCACACTTTCACTATGTCTATGGTGCATAGGTCACATTATCACTGTTTCTATGGTGCTGTGGTCACACTTTCACTGTGTCTATGGTGCTTTGATCAAATTATCACTTGTGCAATGGTGTTTTGGTCACACTTTCACCATGTCTATTATGCTTAGGCAGTGGTGACGATGTTGAGGATGTCAGGGATGACACTTGTACTTCACTGTTGAAGTGAGTGAAAACACGGATTCAGTGCCGATGCAGGTGATGCTGTTCTGCTTCTTGTGAAGAGTGCGATTTGACTTGGTGTTTGAGGCATCAGGAGCAGGATAGGTGATGATGGTAGGACCAGGTTCTTTCTCCTTGCTCTGATACATTGTCAGGATTTTGGTGAGGCTAGAAGAGGAACAAGGATGACTGCAACTTAGTTTGAAGAAGGATCGGCAAAACTGCAGAAAGCTGACGGGTTGCTGATATCAGCAATGCGACAGAGAGGAAGCGGCGGAGCACTGTTGACACCACTTTGGCATAAGGCTTACGAATGAATAGTTACATTCCATGCTTTGAGGAGTTGAAAGGATGTGGCAATGACTCAGTTCAGACCTGGTTACCGGTCACGTCTGAAAGTTCCAGATGACTCTGAGATGCGGCAAGCTGAGCAAGAGCGAGGAGCTGAAGTGAATACGGAAGCGACAAGCTGAGGCTTGATGATGAGCGGAGCAAGCTGATGGTGAATAATGATGAATTAAGATTGATGAACGATGAACGATTGTGGCGGCAAGAGGGGGCAGAGCCTGATGAACCATAAGGGGTTAACTTTATGAGGAAAGCACAATGTCATAGGTACACATCCTTCCTAGGCTAGGTCCTACAGTTAGGGTTGGCGATACGACAGTAGTCGCTGTTGCCACCTTGCTGTTGCTGTTGCTGCAATTGAGGGTGGAGTCGCGATGCGGCTCTGCTGAGCAGGGCTGATGGAGGTGTGGTGCCAGCGACCACCAACGGGTTCCTTGTACCATGGAGCGGACCATGGTCTGGTCCGCGGTGCGATGCTGAATGGAGTGGTGGTGACCGTTGATCGTGGGGAGCCAGCGCCGTCTTCGTTCTTCCAGTGCCTGGCTCGTGGGCAACCCGTTGTGGTGTAGTGTAGACCAAGTCGCATCACCAGGCGAGGGGCCTTGGTGGCGAGCTTCGTGGACCGGACGTCGGTTAAGAATGAACCATTTTGCGTATATTCCGGGAGCGACAGGAATCCACTACGAGGGGAGATGATCCGCCAAGCAAGAGGATTTCTTGGTAAATCTGGTTCCTCCCTTTCCGAAGCCCCAAATGTAGATGTTGAAGAGAGGAGGTAAGAGATTATTCTATATTCAGACTTGATGGCAGTAGAGTATTTTCTGACACTTTGGCCACACTTTCACTGTTTCTATGGTGTTTTGGTCACATTATCTCTGTTTCATTGGTGCTTTGGTCACACTTCCATTGAGTCTATGGTGCTTTGGTCACATTATCACTGTTTCAACGGTGCTTTGGTCACACTTTCACTGTGTCTATGGTGCTTAGGTCACATTATCAATGTTTTCATTGTGCTTTGGTCACACACTTGTTTTGTCTTTAGTGCTTGTGTCTCATTGTTGCTGTTTCAATGGTGCTTTTGTTAAACTTTCACTGTCCATGGTGCTTAGGTCAGAGTATCACATTTTCAATGGTGCTTTGGTCACACTTTCATTGTGTCTATAGTGCTAATGTCATATGATCACTGTTTCAATGGTGCTTTGGTCACACTTTCACTGTGTTTATGATGCGTTGGTCACATTATCATTGTTTCAATGGTGCTTTGGTCACACTTTCAAGGTTGCGATGGTGCGTAGGTCAAATCGTCAATGTTTTAATGGTGCTTTGGTCACACTTTCACTGTGTCTATGGTTCTTTGGTCACATTATCACAATTTCAATGGTACTTTGGTCGCACTTTCAACGTGTCTATGGTGCTTTGGTCACATTATGACAAATTCAGTGCTGCTTTGGTCAAAAGTTTACTGTGTCTATAGTGCTTAGGTCACATTATCACATTTTCAATGGTGTTTTGGTCACACTTTTGTTACATTATCACTGTTGCAATGGTGCGTTGGTCACACTTTCATTGTGTCTATGGTACTTAGTTCACATCATCACTGTTCCAATGGTGCTTTGGTCACACTTTCACTATTTCTATAGTGCTGAGGTCATGTTGTAACTATTTCAATGGTACTTTGGTCACACTTTCACCGTGTCTATAGTTCCTTGGTCACATTATCAATGTTGCAATGGTGTTTTGGACACACATATGTGTTTCTATGGTACTTTGGTTACATTGTCACTGTTTCAATGGTGCTTTGGTCACACTTTGGCTGTGTCTAAGGTTCGTAGGTCCCATTATCACATTTTCAATGGTGCTTTTGTCACACTTTTATTCTGTCTATGGTTCCTAGGTCACATTATCACTGTTTCAATGGTGCTTTGGTCACAATTTCACTGTGTCTACAGTGCTTTGGTCATATTCTCACTATGTCAATGGTGCGTCAATCATGCGTTCAATGTGTCTATGGTGCTTTGGTCACATTATCACTGTTTCAATGGTGCGTTGGTCGCACTTTCACTATGTCTTTGGTGTTTTGGTCGTATAATAACTGTTTCAACAGTGCTTTGGTCACACTTTCTCTTTGTCTATGGTGCTTTGGTTATGTAATAACGGTTTCAATGGTGCTTTGGTCACACTTTCACTGTGGCAATGGTGCTTTGGTCACATTATCACTGTTTGAATGGTGCTTTTGTCACACTTTCACTGTGTCTGTAGTGTTTTCACTGCTTCAATGGTACTTTTGTCACACCTTCAATGTGTCTACGGTGCTTTGGTCACTTATCACATTTTTTATGGTGCTTTGGTGAGGTATTCACTGTGTCTATGGTGCTTAGGTCACATTATCACTATTTCAACGGTGCTTTGGTCACACCTTCACTCTGCCTATTGTCCTTTGGGCACATGATCACTGTTTTGATAGTGCTTTGGTCACACTTACACTGTGTTTTTGGTGTTTTGGTCACATTATCAATGTTTCAATGGTCTCTAGGTCATCCTTTCACTGTGTCTATGGTGATTTGGTCACACTCTCACTGTTTTAATGGTACTTTGGTCACATATTCACTCTGGCTTTGATGCTTACGTCACATTATCACTCTTTCAATGGTGCTTTGGTTACACTTTCATTGTGTCTATGGTGCTTAGGTCACATTGGCATTGTTCTAATGGTGCTTTGGTCATACCTTGGCTGTGTGTATGGTGC
>SZWC01039731.1:0-12595 GCA_023375785.1 Penium margaritaceum
ACATGCACTTATACATACATACACGCAGTTACACGCACTTATACACACTTAGACACACGAACTCGCATTTACACATGCTTACACGCACTTACTCAAACTTACACGTACTTACACAAACTTACACACAATTACACATACTTATACGCACTTACACGTACTTATAAGCACTTACACGCACCTCCACGTACTTACACGCATTTACACTTACTTACACGCACTTACACGCACTTACACATACTTATACACACCTATATGTACTTACACGCACCTACACTAACGTATGCGTACTTACATGCATTTACACGCACCTACATGCACTTACACGTACTTGCATGCACTTACATGCACTTACACGCACTTACATGCACTTACACGTACTTACACGTACTTACATGCACTTACATGCACGTACACGTACTTACACGTACTTACATGCACTTACATGCACGTACACGTACTTACACGTACTTACATGCACTTACATGCACGTACACGTACTTACACGTACTTACATGCACTTACATGCACGTACACGTACTTACACGTACTTACATGCACTTACATGCACGTACACGTACTTACACGTACTTACATGCACTTACATGCACGTACACGTACTTACACGTACTTACATGCACTTACATGCACGTACACGTACTTACACGTACTTACATGCACTTACATGCACGTACACGTACTTACACGTACTTACATGCACTTACATGCACGTACACGTACTTACACGTACTTACATGCACTTACATGCACGTACACGTACTTACACGTACTTACATGCACTTACATGCACGTACACGTACTTACACGTACTTACATGCACTTACATGCACGTACACGTACTTACACGTACTTACATGCACTTACATGCACGTACACGTACTTACACGTACTTACATGCACTTACATGCACGTACACGTACTTACACGTACTTACATGCACTTACATGCACGTACACGTACTTACACGTACTTACATGCACTTACATGCACGTACACGTACTTACACGTACTTACATGCACTTACATGCACGTACACGTACTTACACGTACTTACATGCACTTACATGCACGTACACGTACTTACACGTACTTACATGCACTTACATGCACGTACACGTACTTACACGTACTTACATGCACTTACATGCACGTACACGTACTTACACGTACTTACATGCACTTACATGCACGTACACGTACTTACACGTACTTACATGCACTTACATGCACGTACACGTACTTACACGTACTTACATGCACTTACATGCACGTACACGTACTTACACGTACTTACATGCACTTACATGCACGTACACGTACTTACACGTACTTACATGCACTTACATGCACGTACACGTACTTACACGTACTTACATGCACTTACATGCACGTACACGTACTTACACGTACTTACATGCACTTACATGCACGTACACGTACTTACACGTACTTACATGCACTTACATGCACGTACACGTACTTACACGTACTTACATGCACTTACATGCACGTACACGTACTTACACGTACTTACATGCACTTACATGCACGTACACGTACTTACACGTACTTACATGCACTTACATGCACGTACACGTACTTACACGTACTTACATGCACTTACATGCACGTACACGTACTTACACGTACTTACATGCACTTACATGCACGTACACGTACTTACACGTACTTACATGCACTTACATGCACGTACACGTACTTACACGTACTTACATGCACTTACATGCACGTACACGTACTTACACGTACTTACATGCACTTACATGCACGTACACGTACTTACACGTACTTACATGCACTTACATGCACGTACACGTACTTACACGTACTTACATGCACTTACATGCACGTACACGTACTTACACGTACTTACATGCACTTACATGCACGTACACGTACTTACACGTACTTACATGCACTTACATGCACGTACACGTACTTACACGTACTTACATGCACTTACATGCACGTACACGTACTTACACGTACTTACATGCACTTACATGCACGTACACGTACTTACACGTACTTACATGCACTTACATGCACGTACACGTACTTACACGTACTTACACGCACTTACATGCACTTACACACACTTACACGTACTTATACACACTTTCACGCACTTACACGCACTTATACGCACTTACATGTACTTACATGCACTTACACACACTTATACATATATACACGCACTTACAAGCACTTACACACACTTATACATACTTACACGTACTTACACGCACTAACACGCACTTATACAGACTGACACGCACTTACACACACTTACACGCACTTACACGCACTTACACGCACTTACACGCACTTACACGTACTTACACGCACTTACACGTACTTACGCGTACTTACACGCACTTACATGCACTTATACGTACTTGCACACACTTACACGCACTTACACGTACTTACACGCACTTACACGGACCTACACGCTTTTACACGCACCTACACGTACTTACACGTACTTACACGCACTTACACGAACTTACACAAACTTACACGTACGTAAACCATGCTTGTACACACTTACACACACTTACACAAACTTACAAGTACTTACACACACTTACATGCACTTCCACCCACGTACACGTACTTAGACGTACGTACACATACTTTCACGCACTTACACACACTCATACATACTTCCACGCACTTACACGCACTTACAGGTACTTACACGTACTTACACACACTAACACACACTTACACGCACCTACACGTACTAACACATACTTACACACACTTACACGCACGTACACGCACTTATACACACTTACACGTAATAACACGCACTTATACGTACTTACACGCACTTACACACACTTACACGTACTTACACGCACTTACACACACTTACACGTACTTACATGCACTTACACCCACTTACATGCACTTACACGCACTTACACACACTTATACGCACTTACACACACTTTCACTTACTTACACATACTTACATGCATTTACACGAAGTTATACAGAATTACACCCACTTAAACCATACTTACACGCACTTACACGCACTTATACGCACTTACATATACTTACCTGCACTTACACGCACTTACATGCACTTCCATGCGTTACACCAACTTCAACAGCAATTAAACTCATTTACATAAACTTACACGCACTTAGACGCACTTACACGTACTTACACGCACTTACACGCACTTACACACACTTACACGTACTTACATGCACTTACATGCACTTACACATACTTACACGCACTTATACACACTTACACATACTTACACACACTTACACGCACTTACACGCACTTACACACACTTACACGTACTTACATGCACTTACATGCACTTACACATACTTACACGCACTTATACACACTTACACATACTTACACACACTTACACGCATTTATACGTACTTACACGCACTTACACGCACTTACACGTACTTAGACACACTTACACAAACTTACACACACTTACACAAACTTACACGCACTTATACACACTTACACGCACTTACACATACTTACACGCACTTACACGCACTTACACGTACTTAGACACACTTACACAAACTTACACACACTTACACAAACTTACACGCACTTATACACACTTACACGCACTTACACATACTTACACGCACTTACACACACTTATACATACTTACACGCACTTACACACACTTACACACACTTACACAAACTTACACGCACTTACACACACGTATACGCACTTATACGCACTTACAGACACTTACACGCACTTACACGCACTTACACGCACTTACACGCACTTACACGCACTTACACGTACTTACACGCACTTACACGTACTTATACATACATACACACACTTACACACACTTACACACAGTTACACATACCTATACGCACTTACACGCACTTACATGCATTTACACGCACTTTCATGCACTTATACGCACTTACTCAAACTTAAACCACACTTATACTCACTTACACAGACTTACACACACTTAGACGCACTTACACGCACTTACACGCACTTATACGAACCTACACGTACTTATACGCACCTACACGTACTTACATGCACTACCACGCACTTACACGTACTTTCACGTACTTACACGCACTTACACGCACTTATACGAACCTACACGTACTTATACGCACCTACACGTACTTACATGCACTACCACGCACTTACACGTACTTTCACGTACTTACACGCACTTGCTCGCACATACACGTACTTACACGCACTTACTTGTACTTACATACACTTGGACGTACTTACACAAACTTGCACGCACTTACACGCACTTGAACGCACTTACACGCACTTACACGCACTTACACGCACTTACACGCACTTACACAAACTTAAACCGCACTTGTACTCACTTACACAGACTTACACACACTTACACATACTTACACGCACTTACACGCACTTACACAAACTTACACGTACTTACACGCACTTACATGCACTTACACGCACTTCCATGCACTTACACGTACTTTCACGCACTTACACGCACTTACTCGCACTTACACGTACTTACACGTACTTATTTGTACTTACACACACTTACACGCACTTACACGCACTTGCACGCACTTACACGCACTTGAACGCACTCACACGTACTTACACACACTTACACAAATTTACACGCACTTACACAAACTTACACACACGTACACACACTTACACGCACTTAGATGCACTTACACGATCTTATACATACTTACACATACTTAAACACACTTATACACACTTATACTCACTTGTACAAACTTACACGTACTTACACACACTTACACATACTTACACGCACTTACTCGCACTTACACGCACTTACTCGCACTTACACGCACTTACTCGCACTTACACGCACTTACTCGCACTTACACGCACTTACATGCACTTACACACACTTACACGCACTTACACACACGAACTCGCACTTATATATGCCTACACGCACTTACACAAACTTACATGCACTTATACAAACTACCACGCACTTACACATACTTACACACACTAACACGCACTTATACGTACTTACAGACATACACACACTTTCACGCACTTACACAAACGTACACACATTTACACACACTTACACGCACTTAAACGTACATACACGCACTTAAACACACTTACACGTACTTACAAACACTTATACACACTTATACGCACTTTCACATACTTATACATGTATGCGCTCACTTACACGCACTTACACGCACTGACACACACTTGTACGCACTTACACATACTTACACGCACTTACACTCACTTACACGCACTTACACAAACTTAGATGTACTTACACGCACTTACACGTACTTACACGAACTTACATGCACTTACACACACTTACACACCCTTACACACACTTACACATACTTACACATACTTACACGAACTTACACGCACTTACACACACTTACACGCACTTACACGCACGAATTCGCACTTACACATGCTTACACGCACTTACACAAACTTACATGAAATTAAACACACTTGCACGCACTTATACGTAAACACACGCACTTGCACGCACTTACACGCACTTACGTGTACTAACACGCACTTACACGCACTGACACGCATCGACACACACGTATACGCACTTACACATACTTATACGCACTTACACGTACTTATACGTACTTACACACGCTTACACACACTTACACAAACTTACACGTACTTACACGTACTTATTTGTACTTACACACACTTACACGTACTTACATGCACTTACGCGCACTTACACGCACTTACGTGTACTAACACGCACTTACACGCACTGACACGCATCGACACACACGTATACGCACTTACACATACTTATACGCACTTACACGTACTTATACGTACTTACACACGCTTACACACACTTACACAAACTTACACGTACTTACACGTACTTATTTGTACTTACACACACTTACACGTACTTACATGCACTTACGCGCACTTACACGCAC
This sequence comes from Penium margaritaceum, assembly GCA_023375785.1. Classification (NCBI taxonomy): domain Eukaryota; kingdom Viridiplantae; phylum Streptophyta; class Zygnematophyceae; order Desmidiales; family Peniaceae; genus Penium; species Penium margaritaceum. Next base: position 6,041 of record SZWC01039731.1, read on the forward strand.
TTACGTGTACTAACACGCACTTACACGCACTGACACGCATCGACACACACGTATACGCACTTACACATACTTATACGCACTTACACGTACTTATACGTACTTACACACGCTTACACACACTTACACAAACTTACACGTACTTACACGTACTTATTTGTACTTACACACACTTACACGTACTTACATGCACTTACGCGCACTTACACGCACTTACGTGTACTAACACGCACTTACACGCACTGACACGCATCGACACACACGTATACGCACTTACACATACTTATACGCACTTACACGTACTTATACGTACTTACACACGCTTACACACACTTACACAAACTTACACGTACTTACACGTACTTATTTGTACTTACACACACTTACACGTACTTACATGCACTTACGCGCACTTACACGCACTTACGTGTACTAACACGCACTTACACGCACTGACACGCATCGACACACACGTATACGCACTTACACATACTTACACGTACTTACACGCACTTACACGGACTTACACGCACTTACACACACTTACACGTACTTACACGCACTTATACGCACTTACACGAACGTACACGCACTAATTCGCACTTACACAAACTTATACGCACTTACACGCACTTACGTGTACTAACACGCACTTACACGCACTTACACGTCCTTACACAAACTTACACGCACTTACACGCACTTGCACAAACTTACACGCACTTAGACGTACTTACACGCACTTACACACTTACACACACTTACACGTACTTACACACATTTACACGTATGTACATGCACTTGCACACACTAACACGCACGTACATGCACTGACACAAAATTACACGCATCTACACGCACTTACACACACTGACACGCACTGACACGCACTTACACGACTTTACATGCACTTACTTGCACTTACACGAACTTACACCCACTAACACACACTTACACATACTTACACGTACTTACATGCACTTACAAGCACTTAAACAAACTTACACGCACTTACATAAACTTAAACTACACTTACACGCACTTAGACACAATTACACGTACGTACACGCACTTATACACACTTACACGCACTTACACGCACTTACACAAGCTTACACGCACTTACACGCACTTGCATGAACTTACACATACTTAGACATACATAGACGCACATACACACACTTTCACACACTTACATGTACGTACACGCACATATACGCACTTATACACACTTACACGCTCGAACACACACTTATACGTACTTACACGAAATTACATGCACCTACACGCACTTACACACACTTACATGTACATACACGCACTAACATGCACTTACATGCACTTACATGCACTTATACAAACTTACACACACTTACACGTACTTACATGCACTTTCACGCACTTACACGTACTTACACGCACGTATACACACTTACACGTACTTACACAAACTTACACGCACATACAGGAACTTACACGTACTTATACATACATACATGCACTTGCACGCACTTACACACACTTACACACACGAACTCGCACTTACACATACTTACACGTACTTACACAAACTTACACATACTTACACAATCTTACACGCACTTACACACACTTATACGCACTTACACGCACTTACACGCTCTTACACCCACTGATACGCACTTACACGCACTGACACTCACTTACACGAACTTACACGTACTTATAAGCACTTACACGTACTTCCACGTACTTACATGCACTTACACTTACTTACACGCACTTATACGCACTTACACGCACTTACACGTACTTACACGCACGTATACACACTTACACGTACTTACACAAACTTACACGCATATATAGGAACTTACACGTACTTATACATACATACATGCACTTACACGCACTTACACACACTTACACACACGAACTCGCACTTACACATACTTACACGTACTTACACAAACTACACATACTTACACAAACTTACACGCACTTACACACACTTATACGCACTTACACGCACTTACACGCACTTACACGCACTTAGACATACTTACACACACTTATACGCACTTACACGCACTTACACGCACTTACACGCACTTAGACATACTTACACACACTTATACGCACTTACACGCACTTACACGCACTTACACGCACTTACACGCACTTACACGCACTTACACGCACTTACACGCACTTACACGAACTTAAACTATACTTACACTCATTTACCCACACTTATACACACTTAGACGCACTTACACCCACTTACACGCACTTAAATAAACGTACACGTACTTATACGCACTTACACGCACTTACACGCACTTACACGCACTTAGACATACTTACACACACTTATACGCACTTACACGCAATTACACACACTTATTTGCACTTACACACACTTACAAACACTTACACATACTTGCACACACTTACACGTACTTACACGTACTTACATGCACTTACACGTACTTACACGCACTTACACACACTTACACAAACTTACACGCACTTACACGCACTTACACGTACTTACACGCGCTTACAAGCACTTACACGCACTTACACGCACTTATACATACTTACACGAACTTACACGCACTTACACAAAATTAAACTGACATACACACATTTACACGAACTTATACGAAATTAGACCCACTTAAAGCGCACTTACACGTACTTTTACACACTTACTTGCACTTACACACACTTACACACACTTACACGTACTTACACGTACTTACACGCACTTAAACGCACTTACACGAACTTACACGGACTTATATGAACTTACATGTACTTACATGCACTTTCACGCACGTATACGCACTAACACGTACTTACACGCACTTACACATACTTACAAGCACTTACACACACTTACACGTACTTACACGCACTTACATGCACTTACATGCACTTACACGCACTTACACGCACTTACATGCACTTGTATGCACTTCCTTGTACGTACACGCACGTACACACACTTACACATATTTACACAAACTTACATAAATTCACACGCACTTACACGTACTTATACGCACTTACACGCACTTACACACACTTACACGTACTTACACGCACTTACACGTACTTATACAAACTTGCACACACTTAGAGGCACTTACACGCACTTACACGCACTAACACGCGCCTATACGCACTTACATGCACCTACACGCACTTACACGCACTTACACATCCTTACACGCTCTTACACACACTTACGTGCACTTCAACAAACTTATACAAACTTACACGCACTTAAACCGTACTAATATGCACTTGTACACACTTACACGCATTTACACGCACTTGCATACACTTACATACACTTCCACGCACGTACACGTACTTAGACGCACTTACATGCACTTTCACGCACTTACACACACTTATACGCACTTGCACGCACCTACACGCACTTCCACGCACTTACACGCACTTACACGCACTTCCACGTACTTACACGCACTTACACGCACTTAGACGCACTTACACGCACTTACACATACTTACACAAAGTTACACGAACTTACACGCACTTACACGCACTTACACACACTTACATACACTTACACGCACTTACATGTACTTATACGCACTTATACATACTTACACGCACTTACATGTACTTATACGCACTTACACGTACTTGCACGCATTTACATGCACTTACACGCACTTATCCGCACTTACACGCACTTACACGCACTTACACGAACTTACACACACTTACACAAACTTACACACACTTACACGCACTTACATGCACTTACACGTACTTACATGCACTTACACACACTTACACATACTTACACGCACTTACACGCACTTACACGCACTCACACGCACTTACACACACTTATACGCACTTACACATACTTACACACACTTACACGCACTGACACACACTTACACATACTTACACGTACTTACACGCACTTACATGCACTCATATCTACAGACACGCACTTACACGCACTTACACGCACTAACACGCAATTATATGCACTTACACAGACTTACACGTACTTACACGCACTAATACGTACTTATACAAACTTACACACACTTACACGCACTTACACGTACTGACAAGCACTTACACGCACTTACATACATTTACACGCACTTACACGCACTTACACGCACTTTCACGCACTTACACGCACTTGCACGAACGTACACGCACTTACACGCACTTACACACACGTACACACACTTACACGCACTTACACGCACTTACACGCACTTATACGCACTTACACACACTTACATGCACTTGCACGTACTTACACACACTTGCACGCAGTTACACGCACTTGCACAAACTTACACGCATTTACACATATTTACACTCACGTACATGCACTTATAAGCACGTACACGCTCTTACACGCTCTTTCATCAACTTACAAGCACTGACACGCACTGACATGCACTTACATGCACTTATACGCACTTACACGTAATTACATGCACTTACACGTACTTACACGCACTTATACACACTTACACGCACTTACACCCACTTACATCCACTTACACGCACTTACACGCACTTAGACACACTTACACACACTTACACGCACTTACACGTACTTATACGTACTTACACATACTTACACGCACTTACACATACTTATACGCACTTACGCGCACTTACACGAACTTAAACCGCACTTATACTCACTTACACACACTTACACACACTTAGACGCACTTACACGTACTTACACGCACGTACACGCACTTACACGCACTTACACGTACTTATACGTACTTACACATACTTACACGCACTTACACATACTTATACGCACTTACGCGCACTTACACGAACTTAAACCGCACTTATACTCACTTACACACACTTACACACACTTAGACGCACTTACACGTACTTACACGCACGTACACGCACTTACACGCACTTACACGTACTTATACGTACTTACACATACTTACACGCACTTACACATACTTATACGCACTTACGCGCACTTACACGAACTTAAACCGCACTTATACTCACTTACACACACTTACACACACTTAGACGCACTTACACGTACTTACACGCACGTACACGCACTTACACGCACTTACACGTACTTATACGTACTTACACATACTTACACGCACTTACACATACTTATACGCACTTACGCGCACTTACACGAACTTAAACCGCACTTATACTCACTTACACACACTTACACACACTTAGACGCACTTACACGTACTTACACGCACGTACACGCACTTACACGCACTTACACGTACTTATACGTACTTACACATACTTACACGCACTTACACATACTTATACGCACTTACGCGCACTTACACGAACTTAAACCGCACTTATACTCACTTACACACACTTACACACACTTAGACGCACTTACACGTACTTACACGCACGTACACGCACTTACACGCACTTACACGTACTTATACGTACTTACACATACTTACACGCACTTACACATACTTATACGCACTTACGCGCACTTACACGAACTTAAACCGCACTTATACTCACTTACACACACTTACACACACTTAGACGCACTTACACGTACTTACACGCACGTACACGCACTTACACGCACTTACACGTACTTATACGTACTTACACATACTTACACGCACTTACACATACTTATACGCACTTACGCGCACTTACACGAACTTAAACCGCACTTATACTCACTTACACACACTTACACACACTTAGACGCACTTACACGTACTTACACGCACGTACACGCACTTACACGCACTTACACGTACTTATACGTACTTACACATACTTACACGCACTTACACATACTTATACGCACTTACGCGCACTTACACGAACTTAAACCGCACTTATACTCACTTACACACACTTACACACACTTAGACGCACTTACACGTACTTACACGCACGTACACGCACTTACACGCACTTACACGTACTTATACGTACTTACACATACTTACACGCACTTACACATACTTATACGCACTTACGCGCACTTACACGAACTTAAACCGCACTTATACTCACTTACACACACTTACACACACTTACACGCACTTACACGCACTTACGTGCACTTACACACACTTACACGCACTTACACGTACGAACTCGCACTTACACATGCTTACACGTACTTACACAAACTAACAGGCACTTATCCACATTTACACGCACTTACCCACACAAACACGCACTTACACATGCTTATACACTTGCACGCACTTACATGTACTTACACGCACTTACAGGTACTTATACGCACTTACACACACTTACAACCACTTGCACACACTTACATGCACTTACACAATCTTACACACATTTACAAGCACTTACACGCACTTACATGCACTTACACGCACTTACACGCTCTTACACAAACTTATATCCACTTACACGTACTTACACGCACTTACACACACTTATACATACTTACACGCACTTACACATACTGGTACGCACCTACACAAACTTTCATGCACTTACACGCACTTACACATACCTACATG
>SZWC01039735.1:0-12592 GCA_023375785.1 Penium margaritaceum
GGTGTGTGTGTGTGTGTGTGTGTGTGTGTGTGTGTGTGTGTGTGTGTATGTGTGTATGTGTGTGTGTGTGTGTGTGTGTATGTGACCGTCCCCGGATGGGAAGGCCGCTTCCTGAGGAGCACGTCACGGAACCATCACGGCTTGGTCTTGAGTTTCCACAGGAGCTCTAGCCACCCAGCTCTAGCAGAGCCGCTTGAGATTTGCTGGTGATCTTCTACGCCATCTGCAGTTGCAACGTACCATATCGGCTCGGTGCGCGAACGGTCCTAGGAGTGATACAATGGTCGCATCACCCTGCTGGCAGGGCCTTGGAGCCGTTTTGGCAACCCTGGCTGCGGAGACTTCCCCGTGACAACGAGCCTCGTCCTGTAGAGAGATGGTAGGAGGTCGCACGCGACGCTAGGCGACGCGGCGCAGAAGCAGCTGAAGAACAGGCCGAGGCATTCCAAGCCTATGAGCGGTACCGACGAGCTCTTCTGCCCACAAGAGGAAGACCTGGCGCATACCAATTCTCGTGCAGGTCGACGCGTTGACGGTCCATTGGAGTTGCACCGCACCGCTCCACGGGCGAATAACCAAGGAGGCGTGAGCCGCACAGTGCTCGGGCAGGGACCATCTCCGGCCGATGATCCGGCGGTCTAGGAAGCTTATGCGTATGCTGCTTGGTGATGTGTAGGATGGTGATTGCATGCGTAGTGGAGAAAGATTAATCATGTGTATTTCTTTTTACTGAATGTAAGTACTCTAATTGATCTGATTGCCCCGTTTGTGCTGTCAAGAGGAGTTGAATTAGCAGAAATTGTGTCATCTGGTAAATCATTGCCTGTCAGTGATTGTACACTAATGAACATTGTGGCTAGAGTAACCGCAATGATCACCTTGGGACTTATCGAAGGTGGAGCAGATGAGGCATGAGTCAGCTAGGAAAAGGAGCACGTATAAAATATTCTCCATACTGATACTGATAATGATCTGTTGATTAACTAGAAAAGGAAATAGACGAAGTCCTCTAGTCGACGGGAATACGTTGGGAAGCGGATTTCTAGGAATAGCACGGTATGTACCGTAGCCGAGAGTTGATCCCTACTTGCTGTTAAACCTGATTCCGGTCGATGGCTATAAAGGGCATAACAGTGTTAATGGTGCTGTGAGCGTGGACTCACTTATCTTTTGGGACGAGTGTGGCAGGTACCTTCAGACCAGTCTACGATCCGCAACGCAATTCTGTAAGGAAGGAGCTGTTAGTTCTCCAACCTAAGGGAAGGCAGCGGGGCAACTCGTTATCCGTCTTAACAATTCTCTTGACCGCGGTGGTGCCCTCCTGTCAAAATACGGGGTGCACGAACACCACGACTGTGCGGGTGAATCATTCGTTAAGACGGTTGGCGCCTTGAAGACGTGTCTCGGAAAATTCTACGCCTCCAAGAAAGACAAGATGAGGAGAGCCGGCACCACGCGTCGTTACGGGAGAAGCCCAAAAGATCCTCGAGGGCTAGACCCCAAGTTTGAGTGGGACCCGATGGATGATTAGTCCCTGCAATTGAACAATGAAGAAGATGAGATGGACCTCTACGAAGAAGAAGAATTTCACCTACGACGTCTTGAGGAACTTTGAGAGTGGAAGACTATCCGACAAACACGATTGGCCAATGCAACACACGAAGATCCAGAGGAAGACGATATGCACCACCATGACAAACAGCATGAACTTATGCAGGTGGAAGGCTACGAGTCCGACGAAGAGCAGGAGCTTGTTGCAGACGATGAGCCCGTGCTGCTCCATAAGGTCATGATGCCAGATGGAAGAACCGTTTACGAGGTAGTGGACATGACACCTGAACGAGATGCACCGCGACGCCTTCAATTCTCTACCCCAAGGGCGTCCTCACCTGCGCCCTCTGTTACACATGACAGGGAGTGTGCAAACCTCGACAACGTCCAGGATGACCTGGCAAAGGAAGAAGAAGCATCGCTGGAACACCCCTCGGTGCAGGCCTTACACGCCTTGCATCAGCCTGTCGCCTTCCGTCCTCGGGCATTCCTGTCTCGCCGAATCGTTCACTCGCTCGGCCAGTCTCGGAGAACGGTGTGTCGCCATCATGCCTCCAGCATAACCCGGAGATCATAGAGCAACGGACAAGGGAAATCCAGCGCAAAGGCTCATCTATCATGACCTCACATCGCCTAGATGCTGAGAAACAACCCTAACACTAGCAGCAAACGAACAAAACAACCTCCGTCTTCGGAGCATCGCGACGTTGAGAAGTCCCTACTCAAAGGGGGGGGTGAGGCGCACATCCCAACGTGAGCTTTGTCAACCAAAACCGTACCACCTGTTCAGTCAACAGTACAGTTATCTCATCATCAAGCTAGCAAAGCGACAGCCACACCTATGGAAGGAAGACTCCAGTAGAGACCACGAGCGACTGGTTGTTTAACTGCACCTAGGCAAGCATTAGTGGCTCATGGAGACTAGCAGTACACTGTGCGAGTACAAGCAAGTTCAGCAAGACAGCACGTGGGGAGTTGTGGACTGGGAGGAACCGATGCAGGACGTGTTTGACCAAGGGGAGGGGGGATCACTTCATCGGCTGGTACTAGGGCAGTTGGCCTAGCGCAGGCAAATCCATCCCACCCGGGGGCCTTACCACGGGTACAGGTGCAGGTGGTGCCTCCGCAAGAACTCACTTTGAATCCAGCAGCGAAGGCTTCTTACACTCTCCCAAAAGCTTGACGTCTTAAAGGGTGAACCAGTGGAGGACCCAACTATGTGGCTATCCAAGTTGGGCACCTGTCTCGACTATGGGCTGTTGTCTCCTGAATATATTGTCCCAGCGGTACACCTAGCACCGCACGAGAAAGCTTTGGAGTGGTTCACCGCATAGCAAAGGGAACATTCATTTGCTAACTTTGATGATTTGGCGAACAAGATGACCAAGCGATTCAATCTCATGAGCTTGGAGGAAGCAGAGCTCTAGATTTGCACCATCCGCATGAAGGCCGGGGAAAACATCAAGTTACACAACGACAAGTTCACCAAGATTTCGATGCGATGCATCGACATACCCTTGCATATGATCACAATATGTTATCGTGATTCCCTTGTCCCAGTGATTGCCAACACGTTGGACCTGCGACAGTTCAGTACACTGGATGCGCTGAAGGAGGAAGCAGAACATCAGCAAAGGAAAATCAAACGACGTGCAGTCCGAGAACAGTCTACTCCAAAGGAACATGTGGCGCCTACCATTCGCATGCCCGTAGGAACTTCAGTATCCAACCCGATGATCCCCCATAACTACCCACCTGGGAGTTGCTATGGATGCGGAGAATTCACCCATCGGCGCCGGGAATGTCCCAATCCCACCCCGATACCCGGCATACCACCCAGAGGGGGACAATACCAGGGACGCGGACCAGCGGGACCAGGACCCGCTACTGCCTGGCAAGCGATCGGTCCCAACATCACCACTCGTCCCTTTGGTCAGACGGGCAATGGACTGGCATAATGGAAAGTGTATGGGCAGCGGAGGGAGACGGGAGTGACTCTAGCTGCTACTCAACCATCTACCTCAAACACGCCTGCACGGAATGTGAAGCTAGGTCTTCCCTGCTCCAAAGAACAGACCACGGAGACTCCTCCAACGGCTACAGAACAGGAACTGGTCACAATGGGACAAGCACAAGGCGTGGAAGGCTTGTCATTCACAAAAATGTATGAGCGCATGCACAAATACAAGGAGCAACAGGAGCGGGCCGCAGAAGACCTACAAGCATGTGTTGAAGTTCGCTCGATTCACCTACCTAGTCAGATTCCAGCGATGCCTCCGAAGTCTCCAACCGCACCAGGCGTGCGCACCTCAAGGGGCTCCATGTTCCCGCCTCGCCAGAAGCTGACCTTCGCACCATCGACACACAACAAGCCCATGGGCGATGCCCATGGGCACCGCCCCTTCCAAGAGATATCTTTTGCGGAATAATTGCGGCAAAATCCCACCCACCTCCCGGACATTGCAGCGGTCATGCAGGAGAATGCCGAGAAGCTTCGACCAGCAGGGATTCGCCTCAGCTGTACTCAAACCCCATATCATCGACTGAGCAGGGTGGCGATCTAGGCGGAACCCGACACGTGGGGATGGTAACCAATTCCCCTTGCACCACCACGAACGCAAGCTCCTCATCATGAAGTGGCCAGCTATTTTGTGTGGATATGTGGCAAGAAGTTCCTAGCAATCATTGACCTTGGGGCCACTCACACCACGTTGACACTTCAGGTCCTGCCAGCCGTGGGCTGGCAATACAGGATCCAGTGAACGACCAGTGCCACCGGATTTACGAATGCATCCGGTGGCATGGATGCAGGACATGCCATTATCGACAGCCTTCTCTTGTAGGTGGGTCTCATCCACGAGGCTGTGCGGGTGCAGGTCTTGGTTGCCTACACCTATGACGTCCTGTTAGGGACATACTACCTCATTCCCAGACAAGCAGGCCTATTCTATGCTAACGGACTTATGTAGTTGACATCATCAGGCTACTCTACCTGTGTAGCATTAATTATGGGCCCGAGGACGTCGATGCCTACCAAGTTTGGTCACCCCTTCTCATTGGAAGAAGCCCGCGCCGAGGACCATGCAGCAAGGAAGTCCATTCTGGTATTCCAACAGCATGACATCCCTCCCATCATGTCACCACCAGTGGGGGACGGGGTGACGATGGATCTGAAGCCCACATCCAAGCAACCACATCCGGAGTGTCAGGATGGAATCCGCGTGATGTGGTCCTGACGTTTCTCTGATTGTCTCTACTGGTTCACGTCTACTGTTTTGGGCGAATCTGAGACTAAGCATGAGCTTTCTAGTCGCCTCACGCTATGTGATCAGGAATTTAGAGAAAGTCAGTTTGCGAAGGGAATGACGTCGTTTTGCATTAGTTTTTGAACATAGACATGATCACAACATTTATGGGGTTAGTCATGAGCTCTCCAACGCACCAAATCACGCACAATTTGGCCAAGCATAGCCCAAGTTATGCTTGCCGAAGCGCAGGTCTCACCCACCAGAGAAGCCTGACGCCGCCACTCCCCGTGGCACCTTTGTTCACGTGCAAAGTGCCTTTCCCAAGGCGCATATCCCATTGCACATGGTATGGGGGTCCCCTGCACTGTTTCCAGACACCCTACCCACTTTTGGGCTGCGTTTGGTAATGGGGTGTGACGAGATTCAAAACCTGTCCGCAGACCTGCAGTCAGAATTTTGACCCTGAGTAACAAAACGTACTTCTGAGTTTCGGACGCCGAGCCAGGTTTTTGGCAAAGTCCCTCAGTAACAACCTGCACTACTGGATCCGGTGGATGATCCACTTGATCAGGCGGATTATCCACCGGACCCCTCGGCAGGCCTATCGGAGCATTTTCTCCAGATGGTGTTTTTGTTACTCGTTCCGGTCGATTATCGACCGGATTTTGAGTCGCAACTGGCTCCCAGAGCCGTTGTGCATACCCCAACTTTAGAAGGGCATATCTCCCTCGATACTTGTCCGATTCCAGCGAAACAACTTCCATCGAATTGAGCGACTTGTTAACTTTGAGGGAAAATCCTCCACTTTAGAATCCAAGCACTCTACGAGTCGCCAGATCCGCCGGAGCGGCTTTTCCCCTTTTTGACAGCTTGTCAGCACCTCCCGGCGCCGCACTTGGACATGCGGAGGGGAAATGTTTTCAACATTTTCCCCCTTACACCTGCCATGCCCGCTGCTCCTGCTTGCTCTCACTCATATTCCGCTGCGTCCTCCAGCCCATCATAGCTGGTCATCCTAAGTCCGGCCACGCTCATCGCGTACCGGTCCGCGGGTTGCACCTTAGCCAAGCAATCCGCAAGCATGTTATGCGTGCTGTAGTGTTGCAGTGCTGCAGCACCACCTGCCCCTTCTCGACCATATCCCGTGCGTAGTGATAACGCACGTCGATGTGCTTTGTCCTTCTGTGCTGCGTCGGGTTGTTGGTCAGCGAGATGGAGCCGGTGTTGTCCTCTTTCACCACCGTAGGCTCCAGCTCTGGCACGCCCAACTTCCCTAGTAACCTGCGGAGCCACACCGCCTCCTTGACCGCCTCGGCGAGCGCGATGTACTATGCTTCCACTATGGAGGTGGCGATGCAGTCCTGCTTCCTGCTGCACCACGAGACCGCTCACCAGCGAGGAAGAACACGTAGCCGGATGTGGACTTCCGCTTATCCACATCCCCAACGTAGTCTGCGTCCGTGTAGCAGACCATATGCAAAGGGTCCGCCTGCCCTTTGACGTCGAACCTCAGGCGCGCGTGCCACGTCGTGTGTAGGTAGCGGAGGATGCGCTTGACCGCTTGCTATTATAGTGGCCCTGGATCAACCACATACCTGCTCACTTGGCCCACCGCGTAGGCTAGGTCCGGTCGAGTTGCCACCATGGCGTACATGAGGCTGCCCACCGCCGATTGGTACGGCACCCCTGCCATATCCTCCCGCTCTTCTTTTGTTTGCGATACCATTGCCGCACTCAGTTCACAGGTCATGGAGACAGGACTACACACTTGTTTGTAGTCCTCCATGCCGTACCGCTTCAGCACATCGGCCACGTATTTGGCCTGCCCCAGCTCAAGCGTGTGCGCCTCTGGTTTTGCGTCATGCTCACCCCGAGCTAGAACTCCAACTCCCCCATGTCCGACATCTGGAACGTGCTGCTCAGCTGCTCTTTCAACTACTGTAGACTTGGCAGGTCTAAGGAGCACAAGATCAGATCGTCCACGTAGAGTGCGACAATCTGATGGAGCTTCTTGCTGCACCGCACGTATACACTGTGATCCGCCTCACAGTGTCTACTTGAAGCCGAGTTGTACCATAAAGCTGTCCATCTGTTGGTACCAGCATCGAGGCGATTGTTTTAGCCCATACAAGGACTTTTGCTGCTTGCACACCTTGCCCTCCAGCGCCTCCACCCCCTCCAGCACCTCCATGTAGATTTCTTTGTCGATGATGCCGTTGAGGAATGCCGTCTTTACGTCCATTTGGTGGAGCTCCATGTCCTTCGCGGTTGCCACCGTAAGGATCGCTCGGATGCTTGTGAACTTGGCGACGGGGGTGAACGTCTCATTGTAGTGCTGGAACTTGCTCCTGTGGACCTATAACTAAGGAGGATGGCTCCTTTTACAACAATCTCCCACTTTGCCACAATCAGAGTGGGCTGAGTCCACATGCCTTCATGCAGAACTGCTGCTTCTCACGGGTCAGTGGCTTGGTGCAGAAATCTGCGACCTGGTTGGAGTAAAATCCATCTTGATAGCAACCTCTTGCACCATGTGCCTGATGAAGTGATATGCGATGTCAATGTGCTTGGTGCGTGCATGGTTCTAAGGATTCTTGGCGAGTGTGATTGCACTTTGGTTGTCAATGCGCACAGGGACTGGAAGTGCTGCACTCCCACTCATCTCTTCCATGAGAAGTTGAAACCTTAGTAGTGCCTTACGCTGTGCGTACCCCTTCGCCACGAGTTGCATCTTGTACTTAACCATACCTTCCTTTGTGAACTTCGTCTTGAAGACCCACTTGGAGCCGATGACCTTGGCGTCTTTCGCCTTGTCAACCAGCTGCCACGTGTCGTTTTCAGCAATGGACGTCAACTCCGACTTGTGGCGGCGTCCCACTGCTTTCCCTCGGGCTTTGCAAGCGCTTCTTGCACGGTCGTCGGCTCCGTTGATGCAGCCAGCATGCACCGCGTCATGCCGATCCATTGACCGGTGCCTGCGTCAAAACGCTTCCCCGCTCTCCGCTGCCTTCCTGCCGGCGCGGCAGTGTTGGCGGCGTCTCGTCGCTTTGCTACAATCCTTCCGACTTAGCCCGCTCCGATGAATCATTGACCAGGCGGCTTCCCGAGGATTCCTTTCGCTCTGGTGAACCATCAACCGGACGGGTGGCGCGTCCGGAGGATTATTCTCTGACGCGCGACGCAAACTCCGCCGGGAGTGCGCGCTTCGGCACCAGCGGTGCCTCCTTCGATGGATCATTCCGCCAGATCTCTAGCCTAGCTACATCGTCGTCGGAGTCCTCCGCGTTGGCTGCTGCACCTGTTGCACCGCCCCGCTCCGACGCTACATCATCAACCTCCGTATCTGCCGGCTCCTCCTCGTAGTCAAGGAGCTGGAACCACTCCCCCTGTTTTGGAGTGTTCCCCACGCTCATGTCGTTGCTTCTACTACTGAAGCTTTGCTGCTCGTCAAACTCGACGTCACGGCTGCGAATGATCTCTTGAGTGCGCGGGTCCCAAAGCCGATATGCCTTTTGCACACTCTTGTAATCGAGGAACAAGCACAGCTTCGCCCGCGGTTCCAGCTTGTTGTCGTCTCGTTGCGCCGCCTGCACCATCGCGTGCACCTTGCACCCGAACACCTTTAGGTGTGTCACGTTTGGCTTGCGCCCGCTCCAAACCTCCTACGGCATCTTCCAGCCGCCCTTACCCTTCAATACCGCTCTTGGGGTGAGGTTGATGGTGTAGCTTGCTATACGCACATCCTCCGTCCAGAACCCTCCCGGCAACCTCGCATCCATAAGCATAGTCCGCACCATGTTGAGCAGTGTGTGGTTCGCCCGTTGGACTGTGGCGAGTATGGCGTAGTGGGTTCCCACTTGATGCCCTGCTGCTTCATCCACCCGCTGCGGCCCACGTACTCTCCGCCATCGTCGCTGCGTAGCGCTCTGACCTTCCGGCTAGTTTGCCTCTCCACCGCTGTGGCGTACTCCTTCAAGCGGTCCAAGACCTCACCCTTTTGCTTCATGAAATAGACGTAGAGTTTTCTGCTGCAGTCGTCAATGAAGGTGACAAAGTATCTCAAACCGTCGTTTGACGGCATTTTGAACGGTCTGCACACGTCGTTGTGTACGACCTCCAGTAGGTCTTTTGCGCGAGCCTCATTCTCATTGAACGGCTTGCACCACGCCTTGCCGAAAATGCAAGGCTCGCACTTTTTGTGCGCTACTGCATCTGATGCCGTGTCTGCAGCGTCAATGACGAGGCCGCGCACCATGTCGCGTTTCGCCATCTCCTTAACGGTTGTGGACACCGAATGCCCCAACCGTCGCTGCCAGAGCTCCAGATCAGCGCTTCCTCCCTTGGCCATGTTGACGACGCGCTCTTGCAAATCTGCTGCCTCAGATGCCGCAAGGACCACCTTGGTCTCCACGATGTAGAGACCGTCTTCATGCTTCGACTCCAGCACGACCTCGCCATCGCTGTCGATGTGCACCACTACGCCTTTCCTGCGGAAGAGTACCTCATATCCCTTGTCAGTCAAGCAGCTAACTCTCAGGATGTCAGCCAGGCCAAGGACATGCTGCACATCACGGATTGTGCACAGCTCCTTCTTACTGCCCACCATGACTTCCACCTCCACGTCGCCTTGGCCGGCCGTCGGCTCGACTTTGTTGTTCACGACCACCATCGACTTGGAGGACTTCTCGTAGGTGACGAACGCCACCTTCTCGACTTGGGTGTGCTCCTCCGCCCCGGAATCCAGGCACCGCCTGTTGGCCTTCTTGAGGAAGTGATTCTTGTTGCCATTGAGGAGCGACCGGTCCTTGTTGTTTCTGCCGCCGGTCTTTCCGCCACTTCCTCGGCTTCCGCTTCCGCCACCGCGCGTTTTGGTGACAAGGGCCGATGAGGAAGACGAGAACTCCCAGTAGCTCCGTTGCTACGCCTCGTTGCGGATGTACTCTGCGACCGCGCCATGGGTAAGCTTGTCCTCCGACCATCCTCCAAGGACGGTGATGAGTGGGCCTCAACTATCAGGTAGGGCCATGAAGAGGGCCATCGCCTGCAGCTGCGTGTTGATCTTCCACCCCACATCATTGCATTGCGAGGCGAGCGACTCGATCTGCTGCATGGCGGAGATGACATCATCTCCCTCCTCGATTCTCACCGTGAGGAGTCACTTCATCGCAAAGATTTTGTTCGCGAGCGACTTGGATTGGTGGATGGTGTAGAGCTTTTGCCGAGCTTCAGCTGCCAGCTACCAGCCTTGGAAGTAGTCCCACTACGACTCTGCTGTCCCGTACACCAGGAGCATGAGCGCCATCGTGTTCTTCTTTTTGAAGGCCTGTTTCTTTGCGTCCGTAGTAGTCGCCTCTGTGAGCACCTCCTTTCCCAACATGACATCCAGCAGCCCCTTATACGAGAGGTGCAGCTCGAACTGCCACCTCCATAGCCTGAAGCCCTGGCTGTGCACATACTTCTGAATGGGCTACGTCTCCTTCTGCGCCATGTGTGCAGCTGCTTCTCCAACGAGTTCTCAGAACTTCACGGCAATGTCCAAGATGATGATCCTGTGCGTTGCAAAAGACATGAATGTTAAAGGCGTTCAGACCCGTGGGTCCATAACCCTTTGTCACGATGGAACTCGCATGATGCGGTCCCGACGTTTGTCTGATCGTCTCTATTGATTCACGTCTACTGTTTTGGGCAAACCTGAGACTAAGCGTGAGCTTGCTGGTCGGCTCACGCTATGTGAGCAGGAATTTAGAGACAATCAGTTTGCGAAGGGAATAAAGTCGTTTTGCGTTAGTTTTTTAACAAGGACATGATCACAATATTTTTAGGGTTAGTCATGAGCTCTCCAACGCACCAAACCGCGTGCGATTTGGCCAAGCAAAGACCAAGTTATGCCTGCCAAAGTGCAGGTCTCACCCACCAGAGAAGCCTCACGCCGCCACTCACCGTGGCACCTTCGTTCACGTGGAAAGCACCTTTCCCAAGGCGCATATCCCATTGCACATGGTGTATGTGCATTTGTGCCAACGACCAAGCAACCCAGGGCTCCAGATGACCTCGAAGAAGCAAAATGCAAAGGGAAGATGCTTGTGTGTGATGATGACGCTGCTTTCCGTGAAGATGGTGACTCAGACGATTCCGACGAATAATCTGGCAACCTATCTGAGGTGACGGTCTAGAAAACGGGTTCCGACACAATGGTTCACGCCAACCGCTCTTGATATTGCAACCAAGAGATGATATCACCCTCAGAGCCAAGGTTCCACACTGAACAGTTCATAGGAATCACTTCCTTGCACTGTGTCCTTAGCACCTCGTCACTTTCGCTCAAGGAGCAAACTCCTCGGGCTTAGACCAACCAATGCTTCTTCAGTATCTGCCTCTGGTGGATAACTCAATGAGGAGTCTCAAAGGTAAGGACTATACTCAATGACAGGCAACTGGCAGATTCTTATAGTCCTAGAGCCAGCCTCTAGCCTAGGCATGTAGTGGCTCCTTGGATGAGCCACATTGGGGACAATCTGGATTGCATCATCCCCCGTGCCTACATGGTGCTCCCAGTGACCGCCAAGAGGCGCCAACCACGAGGAAGGACCTTGGAATGTTCTAAGATGTCTCTGAGAACCTTCATGTCCCCTTTTAGTCACAAAGAAAATTAGTCACCGGGCTGGGATTTGACCCAGTGACCTCTCACTCCAGAGACTAACTCTAGAACGTCTTACCCACAAGGAGTTGTCCTAGGTAGTATTTGCTGGCTATACTATCCAGATTAGACCAAGGGGACATGCTCCAAAGGAGCAGTGCATGCCTTGTCTATCTGGACCAGACTTAGGGGACTTATTCCAAGGGAGCAGTGCATGCCTAGTCCGTCCTGTGCCTGTCCAAATATCAGTCATGGACAAGGAGCATATCAGGTCAACAGAACCCATGAGTGATATCCGATGGCTGCGCCTTGATGACGAGCAACCTCCGCGTCAACCCAAGTCTCTCACCATCACAACGAATGGTTCCCGAAACTTCAATCTTCAGGTCTATGATTATTGGGAACCTGACCCTGATCTGAAGCGGGTCTGGTGGAGGATGAGGAACCCCCACCACTCACGACCCCGTATTTCCAACGATGGGACCACATGCTCCATGAACGTCTGACAGAGGAGCAGAGGCGAGAATTCAAGAAGCTTCTCACTTACCACGAAGAGGTATTTGCAAGCAAATCAAATGAGATCGGAGCGATCGACACTGTCCATGTCATAAATACAGGTGACGCGCCTCCGGACAAAGAAAAAGCTCGTCGCCTGCTCCAAGAACAGAAAGAAATCATCAATGAAAGCCTTCGTGAGCTCAAGGAACAAGGTGTCATCGTCGAAGTGGAAAGTGTCACTCCGCACTTGGCCACGGTCTAGAGTAAACGGCGCCGACAAGCAAACCGCCGACTGCCCTTGGTATTTCAACCAAGGTAGAGATCACCCACGGAGTGGTGTTTCCACACTGAAAGGTTCACTTAGCTTGTCCCAACCATGGCTGGAGAGTGTTCCAAACTCTCACCCAACTGGCAATGCTACACACCAAAGTGTGCACTTGCCCTTGTTCTTTATCCTCTTTCTTGGTGGCCAACAAGGGATAAGTTTTCTCCCAAGTCTCAAGAGTAAGAGATGATATATAATCACATGCGAATGACAGGCCTTATATAGTCTCTGGTCAGTGCTCCCAGTGGCTCCTTGGAGGGGCCTCCCCCCAAGGCCACCCTAGACAGTGTCATCAGCTTTGATGACATGGCACCCTCTGTGACCGCCAAGTGG
>SZWC01039736.1:0-12590 GCA_023375785.1 Penium margaritaceum
CCCTCTCTCTCTCTCTCTCTCTCTCTCTCTCTCTCTCTCTCTCTCTCTCTCTCTCTCTCTCTCTCTCTCTCTCTCTCTCTCTATCTCTCTCTCTCCCTCCCTCTCTCCCGCTCTCCTTTTGACCTGATAAAACAGCAAGTGTACCATTGCACCGGCGCACTGCACTTTTCCGCTCTTCCGCTGGTGCTACCACTGTTTGTCCTGCCACTACTATGCTACTTTTTGTGCTTCTTTTGTTGCATCTTGTTTCTAGTACTCTCCTCTGCTCTTCTCTATCGCTGCCCACCCTTGCCTCCTGCCTCTTGCTTTGCCACTGTTTCTTGCTCCTGTGGCTTGTCGATATGGCTGAACGCTGCTGGTCAAAGATGCTGCCCGCTGCTCCTGCTTGCTGTCCTCCACTGCTGGCTGCCGCTACTGTCCACTGCTGCTGGCTGCTGCCACTGCCTGCCATCGCTGATCCCTGTGCTGGTTCCTAATGCTGAACCCTCCTGCTGCTCTCTGCCGTTGCTTTGCTTATGCCACCTTTTTCAGCTTGCCCCAGCTCTCTCAGCACCGTTGTACAGTTCGTCATTTTTTCTTGCCACTGGCAAATTCACTGGACTGCTACATCCGCTGCTGCCAGTCAACCTCTCCCACTTCCACTCGTAAATTATCCTCCTGTTGCTTTTTTTCATCTCTCATTGCAGCTGCTTGCTTACTGCTTCCTTGCTCTGCTTCTTCCGAATGTTGTCCAAGAGTGGTTCTCACCACCAGTCCTGTTCACCATATTCAATGGCACCGGTGTGCATATGCGGCTAAGGACTTGACCCCTCCAAAAGGGCCAAAACACAGAAGCAGAAGAAGAAACAAATTCCCCATGCTCTAACACCTCGTGTGGGAGGAGCCAACCAAATAAAACAAAGAACAGAGAAGAATGAATCATCGCTTGTGCGCAATGACGCACACCCTCCTCATGTTCCAACAGTTAATCTGGGTAGAACATGAGATCAACAAAGAAATTGGAAGAAGAATAATTTTTTTTTGTGAACACTTTTTAATTCCCTTGTATATACTTTTCCTTCTGGTCGTCAGTGCGCTTGGCACGCTGGTCCAGGAAGTGGGGGCGGACAGCATCCTGGCGTATCAGCTTGTCGCCCCGGATTCGTGCTCTTGTGTGCTCGCCTCTACCCTGGCAGCGTAGCCTATAGTCCCTCTCCTTTGAATATTCACATGTGGGAATTTGTCCTGGCAGCAACGTCGTCACGTGCTTGCGAGACCTAGAATAGCCCATACATATGTTTGTAGGCTAAGACAATTGTATATTTGCTTGTGCATGTGCCCCTGGGTTATCCAAGTCCGGAAATCCCAGGTCGAGGGTCATGCGAGGGCTTCGCCCTCGCACCTCGCAGTTCGCCGGCGAGCTTTTCTCGCCGGCCGCCGTGTGAGGATCGACTAGCGATCCTCACCCGTAAGAGAGTAGTGCTCTGTTACTCGAGGACTTAGTCTCGATTCCTTGAGGCCGCCGGACTGTTTTGGCACTAACTTCTACCATGGTTAACCATCTTTTGGTGAAACAAGTTGCAATCTGCTCGTAGGGAAGTTCTCATGGTATCAACGCAGGCTCGCGGGCCTAAAACAGACGCGAGAAAGGGGTAGCAAGAAAAATGAGGGGCAGCCAGGTTTGGAGACGTGGCCACCCACGTGCATCAGAGCCGCAGGCAGCCCCTCGGCCATTGTAGGGGCTTCAAACACGCCCAGAGGGGGCCGCGCAAGCCAGGCCATAGGCGTTGAGGGGGCAGAGCCACCCACGGCCCGTGTGGTGGTCAAGAGGCGGCAGAGCCGTCCCGCTAGGCACCCCAAGGGTCCCCAAACAGTGGAGGACTGCTCAGGTGGGGTGGGAATGGGCTGGGAAGGGCTGGGGGCTGATTGCAGGTACCCCAGCAGATCCTAAGGCGGTTTTTCCAGAGCTTAGGGCTCTCATCCAAAAACTGGGCCCAAAGTGGGCCCGGCAAATTGCTGCCGAAATTTTCTTGATCGGCACGGGCAATTTCTAGTCACATTTGGCCTCCCCAGCAGTGAGGATGTCCAACGCCGGAAGTAGCGTAGCTGGTGGGAGATTCAATGGTGCTCAAGGCGTTTACGGTGGTGATCCATCGGCCGTGACCCTCATGGCTGTCGCCGTCGCACAACTGGGCTTGGGATCCAAGGATCTGTCACCACCACAGCTAGGAACCAGGGACTTCCTAGCTTGGAAGGACCTGTTCCTGGATTGGTCCGCTGAGCACGGCTTGGAGAGCTACTACCTCCAGCCGGCTCCAAACAGTGCTGATGCGCAAGTCCTTCTTCGCGCATTCAATGCATTACGTTGCGCCCTCCCTGATTTGCAGTCATATGCCCTGCGTGAGTACCATTGCGGGGGAAAAGGAGCAGACCTGGCCGACTCCCGTACGGGAGACCCTCGGCCACATCAGGTGTGGAAGCACCTTACGACGCGCCAGGAAGAACAAGGCATGACGCTTGTCGTGAATCTACAAGACAAGCTACGAAACCTCTTCCCCAAACCAGGAGCACAGGTAGCTGAACACTGGGATGAGGCTATGGACACCCGGCGGCGTCTACTTGGACTCGGTGCGGGATGCTCTATCCTTGAGTGGCTGGATGTTGTGCTCCTGCACCTGGGCGAGCAGTACAGAGACTTCCGTCGGGATGTTTTCCGCCGCCAGCCCGTGGCAGAGATCGAGGGCATTGACCTGCCCGTCATCTTTGCTCAACTCCACAACTACAAATATATTCTCAAAGGGGAAGCCCGTGACACCGTGGGTGTCCCGACAGCCTATGTGCATCAAGGCACCTTAGCTGGCCCAGGACCGTCCACCCACTTAACCCCCAGAAAGACTGGGGCCAACAGTGCAGGAGGGGGAGGCACCTCAAGGAGTGGTGGTGGCGGCCGAGGATGGGGACGCGGAGATCAGAGATGCAGTTTTTGTAATCAGACAGGGCACTTTTGGCACCGTTGTCCCACACTGCAGTGTCAGATGATGGACAGGCAGCAGTAGCAACGACCGCAGCAACGCCAGTGGCAGCAGCAACAACAACAACAGCGACAGTGGCCCCAGCAGCAGCAACAGCAACAACGCTACTGGCCCCAGCAACAGCAACAGCAGAAGTAGCAGTAGTCACATTACCCAATTGCCGGCTGGATTGGGCCAGAGATCACAAGACCAGGTGTCCCATCACCAATCATGGTCCCTTTTGGTGCGGCAACATTCGGTCCGTCGATGTCGCAGACATTTCCCTCGCCATCGGCACCTGCACCATCCAACTACCACGGTCCCTACTACGTGCCACCCTTCTCGAAAAATTTTGTGCCAGTTCCAGAGTGGGCCCTGCGCGTGTACACAGATACGTCTCAGGGACAGCAGCCAACTTCTCCACCACCCGGGCTCAGCTGGAAAGCTCCGCTGTACAGCTCCGCTGGAGCCTCAGCTTCTTGAGACAGATACCATGGCTCCATCACACATCACGTCACAGCACGCAGGTCAGTGGCTAGGTCACCCATGTCACCACTGGCCATGCCCTACCCATGCATGATTGGTTGTTTGACACCGCTGCGTCATATCATATGTCCCCGCATCATCAACTATTTGATACACTACATGTAGTGCATGGCGTGGATGGTGTGAGAACTGGGTCAGGGGAGATCTTGCATGTTGAGGGCGTGGGCATAATTCCACTGCAAGAGCCGGGGGGTGTGTTGTGGTTGACTGGTGTGCTGTATGTCCCACGGTTGAGAGTCAATCCCTTGTACCGTGGAAAACTGGACAAACAAGCCATCATGTCCACCGTGATGCACAAGCAGCGATGTATGCTTTATGATGATGCTGGTAAGTTGTTGGCTGATGGGCCCCTTCACGTTGACATGCTGAACCCGCTCACCCTCTTTCCCCTCATTCAGACACATTCACACCGACTACAGGTTCACACTGTGACTGGCACTCACACAAAGCACACTGAGCTAATCCACCACAGACTAGTGTACAAACATACTGACACTGTAACAGACATGTTGAAACATGCATCCGCGCATAGCATCCGTCCAACTGAATGTGCTCACGGCCTCAAGGATGGTGCATGTCTAGAGTGTCATGAAGGTAAGGCACACAGAAAAACATTTCCCAAGTCGTCCAGCGAGAGTACATCACCCCTTGCCTTGGTACATGCAGACCTTACGGGACCCATGCCTGTCCCTTCCCTCCAATACGGGTCCCAGTATGTTCTGACTCTCACAGATGATTATAGCCGCTTCCACTGGGCCTTTCTGCTGAAAACCAAAGTAGACACTCAAAGAGCTATCACGGAGTGGATAGCTCTAGCAGAACGACAGACAGGGTGTACAATTTTGGTACTACAAACTGACAGGGGAGGGGAATTTCCTGGAACCCTGACTAATGAGCTCAAGGTGAAAGGTATCAAACATCAGACCACCGCACCCGACACGCCACAACAGAACGGCGGTGGCACAGAATGTTGGGTGATGCACTCCAAATGTTGCTCACGGAATATGGTCTACCATTCAATTTTGGGGAGGAGGCAGTAAAGTATGTCACTTGGGTTTGGAACCGTGTCCCACAAGGTCCACTGCCAAAGGCGGTGACACCTTGTGAACACTGGTTTAAGCAGAAGGCTGACCTTCAACCGGCACGGGTATGGGGAGCAATGGCGTGTGTGTGGTTTCCTCAACCTCAATGTGACAACAAAGTCAGCCCTCGTGGCCGCTGGTGTGTGTTTGTTGGAGTTTCTCACGCCTCGAAGGCATGGCGATTTTGGGACTTCACGAACCATGCCTTTGTCAAGAGTTGAGACGTGTCCTTTTGGGAGAATATTCCGTATAAAGAGTTCCGGACATTGCGGCAAGATCCACTCATGCCACGTTCCGAGCACTACCTACAGTACGTGAGTGTGCCTGTCTTTTTCCCCAGCCAAGAACGGTGGCCTGCCCAAACAGTGCCACAAGATCTTGGTGTAGGAACAGTCTCACCTGTCCCTACGGATATGCTCACACCCACAAATCTCGTGAGCACAAACTCAGGTACCCCTTCCTCTCCACCTGGGCTAGACCCCGTGGGTAGGCACAACGACACAGAAGCAACACCGCCTGCCAAGCCGGTGCGGAGGTCACAGCGCTCCATGCCTCGGGTTGATTACAGACAGTTCTATCAAACAGTTCGGGTCACAGATGGAAAAACCTCATTGACTGAACCACAGACGCTAACAGAGGCAGGGGGGAGTGTTGATGCACCTGAGTGGGAGAAGTCAATGGTGGCGGAGCTGAATGCTCTCCTGGACCATGGTGTTTACAAACTGGTACCCTTGCCACCGGGAAGGAAAGCAATTGATGTCACCTGGGTCCTCAAACTTGAATGCAACTTGGCCGTTTCGATTGAAAAATACAAGGCCAGACTAGTGGCTAAGGGGTTCCATCAAATAACGGGACAGGACTTCACCGACACCTATGCGCCTGTCGGGAAGTATGGGACAGGCCGCACGTTGTTGGCAGCTGCGGCACATGAGGACTGGGACATCCATCAAATGGATGTCAAAAACGCTTTTCTCAATGGCCCTCTTGAAGAAGAACTGTATGTCAAACAACCGAAAGGCTTCGGAGATGGGATAGACAGAGTGTGGTTATTGTTGAAAGCTATTTATGGGCTTAAGCAAGCCCCACAGTGCTGGAACAAGGAAATCCAGCGCACATTGGATCTTGGAGGCTTTACACAAAGCCTCTGCGATCCTTCCCTCTTCTTTCGATGGGAGGGTGGTGTACCGACCGACGTGCTTGTCTAAGCGGATGACCTGTTGATTTTCTCCCCTTCACTCTCAATCATTGCACAGACCAAAGCACTGCTCACAATGCACTATCACATGACAGATTTGGGTGAAGCACAGAATTTTCTGGGCATGACCATCGTCAGAGACAGATCAGCACGAACACTTACTCTCCATCAGGGTCAATTCATTACGCATCTCACCACACGGTTCCAACACTTAGTACAGCATCTACCCCCACAGCAGTCACCCATGACCCCAGATGTCTACGCACACCTGCTTGACGTATGGACAACAGACTACAGACCGGTCACTGATCCCA
Organism: Penium margaritaceum; assembly: GCA_023375785.1. Lineage (NCBI taxonomy): Eukaryota > Viridiplantae > Streptophyta > Zygnematophyceae > Desmidiales > Peniaceae > Penium > Penium margaritaceum. Next base: position 6,128 of record SZWC01039736.1, read on the forward strand.
CTCTGTACCGACAGATCACGGGTCGGCCTGGGTGGAGTCGAAGGGTAGGACATAGTAAGGCCACGGGGGTTTTTTTCTTTCACCCCTGGTCGTTTCCGGCTGAGGCTCGAGGACTACCTTAGCACGGTAACTCTCTCGGGGGTTAGACCCAGCCCCCCAACATTCTAAGCTAAAGTGGGAGAGGTTAGAGGTACGGATGTTTCTGCCAAAGTGCAAAGCATATGAAAAACAAGGCCAAAACCTGGGCTTGAAAATGAGGAAGTTGCAGAACTTGAGAGGAAAAAAGAAGTCAGCTTAAAGAATGCCTTGATTCATGTCTTCAATTTATTATGTCGTCGCTTCGTAAAGGGAACAAATAGCTCAGATACCCATGAAAAGAAATGTTTAGTTTTTCTTTTCCTAGCACCAGCAAACAAAAACCCATGAAACCAGTCTGCTTTCATGCTCGATTGAGACATGTGTCAACAGCTGAGCAAAGAAAATGATCATTGCTATCCGGCCGAATGACAGTCAGAAAAGAATTTCGCCGTTCGAACGACTTGCCAACCGTTGATGGATTGCAGTTCGACAGACGGTTGGGAAGGTCCACGATCAACGACTTTTGTTGTTGGTTGTCAATCGGCCGGAGTCCTCGATTGTGAAGGGGACTCCCTATATCCAGCCGCCAGCTTAAGGAGGGGGGGAATACAAAAGAATCCATTTCACATTCAACCCTCTCTTTGAGGGATCAAATTCAAATAAAATTCATCCCCTGGGACCCTCCCTGACCGGGCAAAAGCCTGGCACGTACTCACGTGCCCTCATCGCCTCTCCAGTGCCGCTGAGACCAGCCGCCTGCTCCTAAAGTTCAACTCCCTCCGCATGGGGGAGACCGAGACAGTCACCTCCAACTGGAAGCGCGTAGAGGACCTTCTACGCCGCCTCGAAGATGCCACGGCACCCCCTCTCTCCGTGCTCCTGACCATCAAGTGCGGTGCCGCCGACCCCTTCTCCAATGTCTTCGTTCACTACTCCCAAGACGTTCTCGCCGCGATGGCTGCCCAGGGTATCCTCATGCCCTGGGCGTACGAGCTCTTCCTCCGCATCGAGGAAGCTTGTCAGGAGTCACATATCCATCGTACGGAGTCCCTCGCCTCTCCTACCATCGCCTCTCCTACCGTCGCCTTAGTGGCTGTCGCTGCCCCAGCAGCAGCAGCATCTTCCGAGGCCCCCACGTCTGGCAAGAAGAAGAAGAAGGGCAAGAAGGACAAAGGGCCTCAGCACCAGACTAGCGGATCAGGCAGCGCCAGACTTGTCTGCCACAACTATAGCTAGTTAGGACACGAGTGGTATACGTGTCCACTCCGACTGACAAGGCTCGCGTCATCGCCACCATGCATCGCCAGCGTGAGCACCGCCTTGCCACCAGTGCCATGATCGTTGTTGCTCTTGCCGCATCGGCGTCGCTCGTGACGGCCTCACAACAGCCTCCTCCATAGCCGCCCGCTTCCACTCCTCCGTCTCGGGTGCCTTCCTTTCCCTTCCTACACTCCGATGCCATCACACCGCAATCGGTCTACACCGTTGGACCATCTGCCCGCGAGCACCAGCTGGAGCAGTTCATCGCCTTCCAGCTCGGCCTTCCTCGTCCTCCTCCCCAAGGAAGTACGAGTTGCGTAGTCGCTAGTTCCTCCCCATCCTGCATGACAGAGTCGGCACTGTGTCGTTGCATCCGTCCGGTCGTGTCGTTCTGCATGCCACTGCCCGTGGCAACTTGTGGCACGTACTGCTCCTGTGCGCTCCTACCTCTGTCTCCTCCTCGTCGGCAGATACCCTAGTGCTTTGTAATTTTGTTAGTAAATACTTATTGGAGGAGACTAATTACAAATACGGTTACAAGAAGAAAAATTTTCATGATAAAATTAATACGTTTTAATAATTTTTTCTGTTTGTCTATGATGTTTGCTCCAAGAGGTACAAATTTTCATGTTTAAAGTCATTTTTAGTGGTATTCAGGGCCATTTGAGTGTAAAAAACGAATTTTAGACAATATCATGGTGTAATTTTGTTGTATTGAAATACATAAAAATAAATATTCTCAAAATCGAACTTCGATTACAGGTTGTACATTATTTAAAATGACGAATTTATAAAGCACTAGGGTACTGGCCACGCATTAGTTACCAACACCTTGTCTCTGCAGCACACACGTCTCCCGCATCGCCCTCCCTGTCACGTCCACTTTGTCGCTGTTGATAGCATGCTTTTCACACAGCCGGCCACGGGTCTTGACTCAGCCTCCTTTCCTCTGCCCTGTCCCACTGAGTGCATTGATTATGCTCAAGGCAAGATGCACCGTTCCACCTATCCCCTCTCTGCCTCTCGAGTGACCGTCTCGCTCGACCTGGTTCACTCTGATGTCATGGGTCCCCTCCCGACAGAGTCAGTCGTTGAGCACGATCGTTACGTCCTGACCCTTATGAATGACTATTCTCGCTGTCGTTGGGTCTACTGCCTTCGACAGAAGAGCAATGTCGCTCCCACCATTCGGGACTGGCTTGTCCGCGTTGAACGCCAGTGTGGTCGCCCTCTCCGCCGCTGCTGTTTTTATCGCGGGGGTGTATTTCTGGGGGAGACCACACTCTTACTCGCCTCTTGTGGTGTCCATCATGAGACGTCAGCGCCTTACACGCTAGTCCAAAACAGCGTCTCTGAGCGATGGAACCGCACCATGGCCGACGTCGTCCGCACCATGCAGGTCGAATACGGCATCCCTGATGGCTTCTACTTTGAGGCCATGACCTACATGACGTGGGTCTGGAATCGGATTCTCCACGGACCCACTCCTCATCAGTCCACCCCATACCAGCACTGGTGTGGAGAACGCGCCGACCTACATCCGGCCCGTGCCTGGGGCTCTGTAGCCATCGTGTGGTTGTATGCCCCGTACCAGGGCGGCAAGCTCGAGCCTTGCGTTCGTCCATGCACCTTCCTTGGTGTCTCGCGTCAGTCAAAGGCATGGCATTTTTGGGATCCCACCCGACACTACATCGTCGAGTCTCGCAATGCCCTCTTCTTTAAAGACCAGTTTTCCCGCGGCCTCGTTCGCTCCACCGCGTCGATGTTCCTCCCGTCGCGTGGGGGAGTGGTGGGTCGGTCCTGCATCCAGCCGCGTCCGGGCGTTCCATCGTCTGTGCCCGTGGGTCAGTCTTCGCCGGCTGCCCCATCAGTGTCTGACAGCCCCTCGGAGCCGACTGTCCCATCTGTGTCCGCCAGCCCCTCAAAACCGGCTGCCCCGTCCGTGCCCGCCAGCCCCTCAACACCGGCTACCTCGTCCGTGTCTACCAACTCCTCAGAGCCGACTACCCCGTCCATGTCAGCCAGTCCATCAGGGTCGGCTATCCCAAGTGTGTTCGACAGCCCCTCAGGGCCGGCTGCCTCATCCATGCCGGCTAGCCCCTCGGGGCCGGCTGCCCCGTCCGTGTCCGCCAGCCCCTCAGGATCGGTTATCCCATCTGCGTTTGATGGCCCCTCAAGGCCGGCTGTCCCATCTGTGTCCGACAGCCCCTCAGGACTGGCTGCCCCGTCCGCGTCCGACAGCCCCTCAGGCCCAGTCGCCCCGTCCGTGTCTGCGAGCCCCTCAGGGCCGGCTGCCCTGTCCGTGTCTGCCAGCCCCTTAGGGCCAGCTGCCCCGCGCCTTCCTTCATGGCTCACTGGAGGGCAAGGAGCTCTACATGGTGCAACCTCCAGGCTTTCACGACGGCTCTGGCAAGGTCTGGAAGCTGTGGAAGGCCCTATATGGCTTGAAGCAGTCACCGCGCTGTTGGATCCAGGAGATCAGTTGTACGCTTCATAACAGTGGCCTCCTTCGCAGCTCTACCGACCCCGTGTTATTCATCAGTCCGCGAGGTCAGACACTCGTTGTTGTCTTGGTCTATGTCGACGATGTGCTCATGGCATCATTGCAACTGCCATCTAGCGGGTCAAGGACCTGCAGCACGCAGCCTACCAGATGAAGGACAGTGGGCTAGCACGAGTCTTTCTAGGCATGGAGCTTGAGCATGATCGCTCCGTGGGCATACTACATGTCCATCAGGTCCCCTACGACCATACCCTGTCCGGGCGCTTCGTTGAGGACCTGCCCCTCTTGCCGAGAGCATCCTCACCCATGTCACTTGATGGTCAGGCGATGCTTCAGAGTTCTGCTCCAGCCGTGGTAGGGAAGCCAGTAGACGTGACCACACATTTGTGCGTCATCGGGTCACTGATGTTCATGGTGACGACAACGTGTCCAGACATCACGTTCGCTGTCAACCTCCTGGCTCAGTCACTCGAGAACCGGGTCACCTCCACTTCGAGGCCGCGATCCGAGTACTGCGCTATGTCGTCTCCACTCCAGAGCAAGGTCTCATGTTCCGTCGACAGCCGTCTGTTGTCGCGGTGGGCTACACCAACAGTGAATGGGCCAGCAGTCCGGACGGTAACGGCCGCATAGACTGGGTCTTTCTGTTTTCGACACGACTGTGTCCTTGCACACTGGCAAGTAGGGGTCATTGCACGCAGCACTGATGAGGCTGAGTACGTAGCCCTTAGTTGAGGCGCATGTGAGAGCATGTGGCTGCATTGTTTGTTTTTCCAAGTTGCGTCATTCTGTCGCATCCATCACGTTGCATTGTGACAATAAGAGTGCCATGGCCATCGCCGACAATGACGGTGTGCATCACACACGCACAAAGCACATCAATGTTGAGTACCACTATTTGCATTCATTGTTATATGATGTCAGCATTAGCACTGAGTGGGTTGAGACAGCACGGTAGCTGGCTGAATTCTTGACCAAGGTTCTAAAGCGCGCCTCGTTCAAGAAGGCTGTGAGTTCAGTCGGCGTGCGTCGATGAGTTGCACTCTTTGTCCAAGCATGCATCTCCATGTGCCTTGGGGGAGTCTGTCTGTTGAATGTGTTGCTGCCCGCCCAAGTGCACTACGCCTGTGAGTCATGGGGGAGTGTTGGTTTTTTCGCAACTCTCATTGTGCTCTGTTGTGTTCTCCCGGCTTTTGTACACCGGGTGCAGATGGCTGACGGCGAGACTCGACGCTGCTGGAGTGTCGTCCGGTGGAGCCGACTCACGCTGAGGCCTACACGTAGTTTGCTGGAGCATCCTCCCTACGACAACGTGCTCAGCTCCATCGACAGGCCTCCTCGGCGGTCGGGCCACCGGCGGTCACTACCAACGCAGATGTTGTTTGCATGCGTCTAGCGCTGGATCTGACTGTACCATTGCGTATGCAACGTCATGCTCTACTTAGGGTCCATGTCTCATGTTGTGTGGCAATGTTTGGCACCATGGACTATAGTAGGCACTACCTTGGTTCGGGCAGCCATAACTCTTTGCTGCTATTTTTCTAGCTGTTTCTGACCGCATGATTGCGTTTGCAGCGTCAGTATTATGCTATGGTCTAGTTTTGAGGCAAAACGGACGACACCCGGGTTTTGGGCTGTTGACCATCTAGCAGGGCTCACCGAGAAAACCCTGCTTGCCGGAAAATAGGACTAGGTCTATTTTCTGATTGGCTGGTTAGCTGAGTAGCAAGCTCTACAAAGCTGGGGGGGAGCTAGAACTTGGAGGGGTCCCCCACTGTTGTTCATTTTCTTTACTCCTAATCAGTTACTTTTAGTTTTCAACTGCTTTCTGGCGAACGCGTTTCTGAGTAACAAACCCAGAGCATCCAGACTTAAGACTCTAAAGCGGCAGACTGAGGGGGCAGCAGACTAAGCAACGAGCGTGGAAGCCCGCACGCTGCATCAACAACGCTGCTGCCCCAACCTGCCGCCTAGCATTCCAGCTCAACGCATGGGGAGTCTCAGGCCCCCCATGCAAATTGCATGCAAACCACTCCTTGGAACAACCACAAGCCCCTCAAAAGAGGGGTTTGTGATTGTTCGATGGCCATGCTAACATAGTTTCAATGCCGATTTCGCGTCAATGCGAAATCGGAATCGAAATGAGGTTTGGAGGCAAAACGGGAGCATATTCTTGTTAATCTACAACTTGGGGCACGGTTTTTTAGTAAAATGTGGGGGCATATAACCAGTTGAGCCAAAAACCAGATTGGGTCTTTGGAGACTTGAAATATTCAAGTCTTCCCGCGCAGGTCGTTGATGATGATTGTCCCCGAAAGTGACGCCTAGGCTAGGATTGTATCGATATTCACGCGACATCCACGCTTAAGGAGGTCGTTGTCCTTACTCATGAAGGGCAATGCCCTTCATAAGTGCGACTCCACAAGGCCACAACCTCTGCAATGGGTGGTGTAACCAGCGGAGCCGCATACCATGCAGCCTACCCTCATAGGTCATTTTTGGGTTACGAAGTACCCCTTGTAATCAAAAAGTGCGGAAAATCTTAAGAAAATTTTGGCATAGTTTTCCCTCCTTGATGTTCCTCATATCACTCAACTTTGCAATGCTTTCCTGGGCGCTTTC
>SZWC01039743.1:2314-12582 GCA_023375785.1 Penium margaritaceum
AGATGCGATGCGGTGGGAAGCCTGACAGATGCTGCTGCTGCTGCTGCTGCTGCTGATGAACCTGGTGTGGAGTCAGGCGCCGCACTACCTACTTCCGTCACTGCATCCCTCTCCATGATAGTCCGAGGAGCAGGAAATGGTGGAAGCTGCGAACCAGACTGCGGAAATGGAAGGAGCGAGGCTGGAGAGCGCTGGCTGCCAGGTTGCGGCACCGAAGCAAGTCCCCCAACGGACCCCATGGTTGGTGCTGTCACTGTTGTCTCCATGGATTTCAAAGGCGTGGCTGAGACGTGCGCCATTACTTGCTCTGTCGTCGCAGGACTATGGGGGTGAACTTGCACCTGCAGTCGAGGAGGGCCCACAACCACATGAGCCGGGGGTTGCGCCATGGCGGTGCTCGGCTCTGTCAGTCGGAAGGCGAAAATCTGCCACGGCAGAACGTGTCGGCTGTGCGTGTCGGCCGTGCGTGTCGGGGTGCAAGGAAGGGCTGCTGTTCTTGCGCAGAGTGCGAACCTGGGACGTGCCAGCAGCGGCAGTCGGTGGAGATGCAGGGACGTGGTGATGCTACCAGCGTTGAGCGTGAAAAAAATGTGTTTTCGGTGGTTAACTCGGCGCTCTGACAAGTCGGCCTAGAGTACAAATCGAGACATCACTCCTGCATGGTCTGTGGCAAAGATGCCGAGCAGATACGTCTTCAGTACAACCCTGCTGGTCGTCACGCATGCAGTGGACCACAGGCAGACGTCGTGGCGCTTGCGCAGTGCTCGCCTACCGTTGGACGTCATCGTTGCGTCAAANCATGATAGTCCGAGGAGCAGGAAATGGTGGAAGCTGCGAACCAGACTGCGGAAATGGAAGGAGCGAGGCTGGAGAGCGCTGGCTGCCAGATTGCGGCACCGAAGCAAGTCCCCCAACGGACCCCATGGTTGGTGCTGTCACTGTTGTCTCCATGGATTTCAAAGGCGTGGCTGAGACGTGCGCCATTACTTGCTCTGCCGTCGCAGGACCATGGGGGTGAACTTGCACCTGCAGTCGAGGAGGGCCCACAGCCACATGAGCCGGGAGTTGCGCCATGGCGGTGCTCGGCCCTGTCAGTCGGAAGGCGAAAATCTGCCACGGCAGAACGTGTCGGCTGTGCGTGTCGGCCGTGCGTGTCGGGGTGCAAGGAAGGGCTGCTGTTCTTGCGCAGAGTGCGAAGCTGGGACGTGCCAGTAGCGGCAGTCGGTGGAGATGCAGGGACGTGGTGATGCTACCAGCGTCGAGCGTGAAAAAATGTGTTTTCGGTGGGTCACTCGGCGCTCTGACAAGTCGGCCTAGAGTACAAATCGAGACACCACTCCTGCACGGTCTGTGGCAAAGATGCCGAGCAGATACGCCTTCAGTACAACCCTGCTGGTCGTCACGCATGCAGTGGACCACAGGCCGACGTCGTGGCGCTTGCGCAGTGCTCGCCTACCGTTGGACGTCATCGTTGCGTCAAAGCTCCGTCAATACCAATACACGAGTCGGATTCTTGACGCCAGCCGCCAGCTGGATGCCGTCAGGAGACGCGAAAATGCAAGCCACGACCTCAAGTCTTGAGACTCGAGGCGGGAAGAGAGGCGTTCAGTGTCGCAGCGCGGGCGGGAAATCGCGAAACCTCATGACTGGGCCAAGACAAGAAGTCGACAGTGCTCACGGGTTCTAATGGACCAATGGCAATGACGCCCATAAATGTCCGTTGAAGGGAGCGATCGCACAGTGTCCGATGTGATGCGACAGGCGGGCAGGGCTGCTTGNTGAGAAAGGGAGAGGAAGAGAACACCCTTAAAAAAGGCACCCTCCTCAGTGCTCGGAATCTCTCTCGCCCTCAAGGGCCTAACCCGCTTGCAAGCAGCAGAGCACCCTTGCGGAGGAGAGAGTGACACGACACGGGCGTCCATCATCGGGGTTTGCCTTTTTTTGTATGAGCAACAAGCAGATGAGTCCGCTGCGAATCCAAACGGAGATGAGAAACGGTGAGTGGGTAACGCTATATGACCCGAACCATTTCTAGCCATCATCCAACGAACAAGGAAACTGAAAGAAGGAAGTTCCATATTTAATCCCTTCTCACCCAGTTATGCCTAGTTTGTCGCATGACCTTGCCAACGAGGACACTCCGCATCTAATGCATCCGCTTCTAAACTTGCTCTCGCAGAGTAGCTTCTGGTTCAGCGTCCCGTGATCTCACAAACTATCCTAGGAAGTTTTCCCCACTAGACAAGGGGATCTGCCTTATCAACGGCACGACCAGGGTCAAAGATAGGTTTTCTTATGAATGATAAGCTTAGGTCGTTTGGATCGTTGGATACGCCACAAATTTGAAGGCTCAACTCAAGTGAAAACACTAACAATTCATGGGATGCTGAATTCAAGGTTTGTTTGGGGGACACAACATACGACTACATTGAAAACCTTAGTAAGTGAACCGCAAACATGACAGATTTGGTTAACCGTGGACCAACTTGCATTAACTGCATTAACTCGCCAAAATGTGACTACCAACATAACACAGATGAGAGAAAATATAAAAATCTAGGTAAAACCAGATAAAAAAAACAATGATGTTTTTCATACATGCCAAAAGTTGTAAGTGAATGACTATTTGCTTCGGGCGGGTCGCCTCATATGTGAGTGGCTCGACTTTCATGGTCAACATAACATCCAAACGACCAAGCTAAACAATTTGGCACAAAAACAATGCAATTTAATCCAATGGAAAAAATCGCAATCCTATTTTATGCCTCCCAAACGCACCATTAATCCATGTACATCCCTTGTAGGACACTAGTTTTTTACACAGATATGTGTCTATATAGATGATTCTTAGTCAAGGTTATACAAAGTAATCTCACCTTTAAGGAAACCTTCACCACATAACCGTCTTATAAGAGAATCTCACCTTGAAGAAAACTTTCACCACGAGTTGTAAAAAGTGTGAAGATTCAAACTCTCTTATAGATTAATGCAAACATTCTACATCACAAGGATACATGATGTACTAGATATTTTGTTACTCCCATTAAGATTTCACAAATGTGTGTCAAGATTCTTAAAAACGTTATGGATTGAATGATTTACATTAACTAGCATCGTCAAATAACTAGTGGAAGATAGAATAAGTCTTTTTCTTTATGCCCCGAAAAGCTAAAAAATAAAAAACTTTTTCGAAATTCATGTTTAGACTTAAACTTAGAGCAAAATTGAAGAACGTGAATGATTGCTTCTTCATAAATCACACCAAAGATAAAGCATGGCATAAGTTGGAAAATAGGAAGTAAAGTTTGTTTCTTACTTACATGCCTCATGTCATACTCTTGGTGATCCTTCCTTCTCCTATTGTGTGAAGTCATTTAATGCATAAAATTCTCTTTGAAGTAGTTTGAAGGAAGGGCAATGTGTTCCAGAATCCCCGTTTTATTCATTCTCTTATCTTTGAAATTTTTTCATAATGCGTCAAACATTGTGAAAAAGTAGCTTTTTGTGTTCTAGAATCTATATGTAGTTACATGTTATGTTTACAATAGCTAATGAGTTTATCTCTGCTGTTTTTTTGTGTTAAAAATCTTCATATTGTACAAGTTTCTTGAAAGGAGATGTTTTTCTGGATTTGAGTGTGGGGAAAACAATATCAGTAGATGAAGGTAGTTTTGTTTGTGTGGTTGGAGGTGATACACTGATTAGGGAAGGTAACATGATGAAAAAAGTAAAAACTTTTCAAGCAAAGTTCAAATTAATGATTTTTTCATTGCATTATTCATAGCCATTCTCCAAGGATTCCTTTCCTAACCCATTTCTGAAAGTACAAATTATCAAGCATGTCTTGTTAGATTTTCAGTGACATGGTAAAAAAAAATCATAGAAACTATGCTCTTCTGTTTAGTTTTGTATGAAATTTATAAATTGCAAGTTCTTGTAACAAATATAGTTCAATTTCAAAGCATGGTCAAATTGATGGTTTTATATTCATCTCAATGTGAAAACAAGTAGAACATTGTGATGAGTGAGAGCGGAACAAAGCACTAGCCAGTAGGATAAACCAGTAGTGTGGTAGAAAGGAAGCGTAAACAGGTAAAGATAAAAAATGTAAAACAAAATGAGTTAACCCAAAAATATAGGCGACCAGTCATATAAATTAATGCAAATTGATGGAGAGGAAGGTGGATAATGATACACAAGAAATGTCTTATTGAACCTAGGTGCTTTTCCCTATAGACCTTAAGTGGATGGATGTGTCAAAGTGACGAGGAAATGTGATCAATTAGAGTGAGAAAAGCAGGATAAAAGAATGGGAGACCAAAGACTTTGCGATGAAAGTTGGGAGATTAAAAGCAAATGAATGAAAAACTATTACTTGTTGCATACTTCATTACATGAAAACCCTCAATACTTAAATGCATCATGATATTCTTCTTTAGTAGCCATACATGATTCACACATCTGAATGTTAGGGCATAGCTTTACCCTAACTGGAATTTTCTTGAAACCAACGAGAAGTTCATCAAGGTGGTTTAGCCTATGACCACACTCATAGTAAAGAGCATACATTAGTGAATGGAATCTACGGATGATGAATTCCGTGATCTTAAATCTTATACACATGAAACATGTGAGATATGATGGTGACTGAATAAGAAAAAAGGAGACCGACGCTTCTAGTAGACCCTTTTATGCTTAAGGGATAACTTGGTAAAGATAATAGTGTGTTCTGAGGATGACCACATATAAATAATCCCTTACATAAAATCCAATCCAAAACTTTACGTAAACTGTAGAATAAAAATGAGCACCACTGAGAGATTTTGGACATGGGATTGAAACTCTACCTGATTTGAGTAATAGTTCTATATCTCAAGGAGGGTTGTTTGTGGATCAACGTTTTCGTCTATACGTTTGTGAGAAAGTCGTAAACACTTTCGAAGATAAACATCATGCTTCATAAAAATCTTTCTTAGTGTGGTCAAGTGAATGAATTCTATTTGATTCATTGAAGTTTAAAATTGAAGTGATACAATACATGAGTTATTACTCTTCGTGTGAGATAGCTTGGTAAGTGCCAAGGGGAACTGTCATTTCATTAAGCCTTTCCATTTGAATTCCCTTGCATTGAGTTATTTCTTTGTTAATATATGAGGTGAATTAATTCTCCCTGATAGATTCCCCTTTAAAGTGTTCATTGTAGTGTTGGAGATACTTTTGGGAGGGTAAGGAAAAGGATGGGTTTTTTTTTGCTCTTTCCTTGAGCATGATGAGAAGGAAGATTATAGAACTCCCTTCTTGCACTATGCCATGGCCTTGAAACAATGTCTATATGTTTCTCAAATAAGCGATGAGAAATCATGAGCAAAGTCACATTCATGAATTGCATATGCTTTCACGAGCACACAAAGCCACATCATGGATTCCATCAAGGTTAAAACGTGCTCGTGGAGAGAGGATAGTGTTCATCTATCGATAAGGATCACTCATAAGAAATAATTGTTTCCATATTCATCTACGTGTGGGAGTGTATTAATGGTGACACCCCCTTACTCCCATGAGCTTTTGTCTCATTGGGAAAACTAGAAACAAAACCACATCAAGCATCAATACATTCCCCAAGCGAGGATTCCATGTTCACTAGGTCTTATCAATAGATCGGAAACAAAACAAAACAAGGAGAAGCAAGGGTACATCCCATGTGTTATTTACACAAAACGCTTTGAAAACTTGTCTTCCACCACATGTGGTTCATTACAGTAAAAGGGGATTGGTTTAAGTAAAAGCTTTTAAATGGGGAAATGGACTTATGTATCGTCCGAGATTTTGCTTAAGCCAAAGAAGTAAAGGGATGACTATGTTTGCTGTCTGCACATTACTACATTTAATGGATGGGCTTCTACCATAGATTTCAAATGGTATGGACAAGAGGCTACATGAGATCACATGACCTTGCCACCACAAAGTGGATGGTAACTCTAGCGTTTCATCATAGCAAGTAAAGAAACTTTTGTGACATTGATCTAAACATTATACAAAATGAATGTAACAATGATGTACAAAAATTTATAAGCAGGCATTACAAAACATGTGAACAAAGTTTATAAAGGAAGGACGTGGTTGCAAGAAGGTCAAGGTTAATGCACCATGAGAAACTGGCTTTTTTTGGGAACAATGTACTATACTCGTATTATTGACACAAGAAAAGCCTCATTGATATCCAAAGATAAACATTTATAGAGTGGAAGGTGAATTAATTATTGTTTAGATAGAGGATGAAGTGAACCGATGAACATTGTTCATTGGTTTACAAAAAACATGGATGCAATTCAGAATGAAGCAAGTGATGAAGAATGAACATCCTAGTTTAAAATAGGACGAGGATTTTGCATCTATAAATGAAGAAAAAAGAACACAAAACTGTACATGTATAGGTGAAAATGATTCTTGATAATGATGATAATGATGGTAATGATGAGCTAGTAGATGTGAAGATTATGATCAAGGGGATGATAAACACAAAGCTAGATGGTGTTGATGCTACAAACAATGCACATGAAAGTAGACTAGGAGAAGGCGATTTTGACAAGATTGTGACCACACATACGGTTAGCAATGAGGGGATAAAACATTTTAAACCAATTCCATATAATGATGTTAATGAATTACGTAGAGAATGGGTGAGCTATTGTACTTGTGAAGATGGAGCAAAGTTAAAGAGATACAATAACTGATGAGATATCATATGTAAAGCACTTTCACACCAAAAAGCCAAGTTTAGGAAGTACAGAAGAGAAAGGCGTTCATGAAGGTTTAGACCATACAATCCATGAATAGAATGGTAAAGAGAAAGGATGAAGATGACTGAAATCTTCACACTAGATGGCGTTACGAGATTTCTCAAACCTTGCTTATTAATTGGTGATAAACAAATAATACAACAAGTTCCCGCACAATGTTGAATTATATGCAAGGCTATGCATGGCACACACACAAAGTCTTAACTTGCGCAAAACAATGTGTGACCTTTCTACTCAATACACCTAAGAATACTTGAGAATGATGAAGATAGGTAGGTAGTTATGTTTTTAAGGAGGCGAAAAAGGAAATTCCATAATGTTCTATAAAGTAGGCACGAGTCAATACAACATTCAATAGCTTCTTTTCAGTCGGGGAAGGTTGAAGTAGTGGTGTTAGAGATGACGATGGTAACAAATACATTTTCAAAATCTAATGATAGTTGTGCTTTGTTATACTTGAAAAGATGTTATAACATGGCGGTGCACACCTTCCTTTTTTTCTTGGATACCATGTCCGAAGACGTGAACCATAACGATGAGCGAGGGATTCAATAAATTAGAAGTAACAACTTTTGGACAAGGAGAGAAACAAGAAATCATTGGAATAAGAGATAAAAGTGGAAGTTAACGGAGGGGATAGAGAGTCAAAGAAAAGATAAATTACCATGGGCATGAGCAAGAAGGGCACGCTTAAACAATAGAAAGTTTTGGGAACACACTTCGGTGAAGTGGCTCCATGTGAGTAGAAGACCTAAAGGGACGAAACAAAACTATCCAAGGAAGTATGAAAAGGGATGGATGGAGAAAATGAAGGGTGCAATGATGATAAGGTGGAAATCTGGTTTCAAAGCCATAGATGAAACAGACTAAAAGATGAAGGAACATTTTTGGATGAAACCTCAACCTAACGATGATCTGAAGGAAATAAAAAATAAGAAGAAAAAACAACATGAAAACATCATTTTTATCACTTGATGAACACGTATAGAACATTTCATCCTATTTGGGGATAAAAACAATTGTTGACAGGTTATAAGATTCAAGAGTCACTCCTCAAGCCAATATAAACTCTGAGGACTTGAATCATAAATGAATGCTCTTGTGTTGACATCTACATTTCAGCATTCAAATGTCTGTAAAATCGAAGTTCTATGCAGATGTGAATAAAGAAGTTACTCTATTCTATAACCAATCTGTAATGCTTACTACCAAGTACAATGTCATAAATTAATTGTATGCTATGAAAGCCAATCTTTTTGTGAAAGGATTGTATGGTGTGGTACACCTAGCCCCCAATGGTTAGTGTTTAATACATGTTTTTATTGATGAAGAAAACTATTCCCACTTGTTTCCCCACAAAACAGTAGTTAAGGAATTTTTTTGTTGTGTTTGCATGATAAGAAAAAGGGTGTTTTCATGGTAGAGGAATGTTGATTATTGATAGGCTTAGACTAAAACTACTTTGACTACGAGTGTAAATTCAAAATTTTCACCTTTCCATAGCAAAAGCCTGTCCTTTTTCTTGAATTTCTCTTTTGTAGTTTTGAGATGATTTTTGGAAAGATCAAAAGGGAAAGATAAAACTTATGTGGGGCTCGTATGGGACTAAGTTTCCTTTAATGCATTGCATTAAAATGTCCCAAATCTTAACAAACATCTATTCAATTTCATTTCAGTGGTTGTTTTATGAAAACTATTTGTGTCACGGTTTTCACGTAAACGTTTGGGGAATGTTACAGACATTGGATGTTAAATCAGCAAATGTTTACTGTTATTTGGGTCAGCCAGCCTAGTTTAGTCCTTGCCTTCTGCCCGTACGTACTTCTTGCGAGACGTACGTCTACTTGCACTCGACGTTTGTGGGACTCGCTCGACATTCGCCCGAGCTGTGTCACCGATGTCTCGCGTGGTTCACCACTTGATGTGGCGAGCCACGCAAGACGTGGGGAGCGACCCGATAGGGGTCACGCATTGAGGCCTCTCACGCTCACTTTTGAATTCTATTACTACAATTTTGCCCTCAATCTATCCTCCATCGCTCCAAGTCCCCAACTCCTTGATCCTCCTCCTCACAACTCTCCAGAGCGCTCCCCCCTCACAGCTCTGCAGAGCTCTCCCCCCTCACAGCTCTTGATAGCTCCCCGTCTCTCACAAGATACGCGAGACAGTTATTCTTGCGACTAACTCCTGGGTCCTCCCACCACCCGCCTCCTCCAATCTCCTCCGCACCTCTCTCCACGCTCACCTCATCCTCATCAACATGGCATCAAGCCATTGAGGGCCTGTGGCTTCCGTTTTTCCGCTTCCGCCATCCGCTTCCGCTTCCGCCGTCTGACATAGCCGCCGTTGTCGGCTTCTGCCATCCGCTTCCGCTTCCACCGTCTGCCATAGGCCGCTGCCCTCCGCCCTCTTCATCGTCTTTGCGGGCGCCGTCCATAGTCGTGGGCCCAGTCCTCGACCGGCCGTTCCGGCCCCCTCCTCCAGGTCTGCCCCTATTGGGGCCCCCTTCTCGTTTTGACCCCTCCCCTGCTCTACCCTCCTCCCCTGCTCTCGTTTCTCCCTCCCTGCCTCATTCTTCCTCGTTTTCCCTTTCTTTCTCTTTCTCCATTGCTCACTCACGTTTTTTTTGTGTTATTTGCTGCATGTTTGTTTCCCTCCTCGTCCTCCCTGCCTCTGGCCCGGCCTCCACCCCCTCGTCCTGTGTGCCCGCCCTGCGCTCCTCCCTCGGGCCCCCGTCTCTCTCGCTCCGACCTGCGGCTTGCCCTTGCCCTCTGGCACGCAAACGCCTCCTCCCCGGCTCCCTCTCCGGGCCTTAGGCTCTAGGCTCTAGGTGTTCGGGCCTTCGGACTTAAGGTCTAGGCTCTAGGTCTAGCTCCTAGCTCTAAACTCTAGACTTTGGACTATGGACTATGGACCGTGGACTTTGCCTTCCTGCTTGCGGCCTTTGGCCAAGCCCTCCCCTGTCCTTGTTCTTTTGCTTGGCTCATCAAGCTCGGGGTCGTCTGCCCCCAAACGGCCTTCTGGCCTTCGGCCTTCTGGCTCAGCCCTCACGGTGTTTTTGGACCACATCCCGCTGGGTCTCGTCCCGGCCTTCCTTTTTTTCTCCTTCTCCCCATCTTTCTCTCCTCCTCCCTCTCTCTCTTTCTGCACTTTATCTCTCTCCTCTCTCTCTCTCCCCATTCCCTCTCTCCCTCCCTCTGCGCTCTGCCCCTCTGCTCTCTCTGTTCGCTCTCGCTCTCCTCTCTCTCTCTCTACATGTCCCTCTCCCTTCCCCTTCTCCTACTCTCTCTCTCTGCTCTCCTTGCTCCCTCCCTCTCTCGCCTTCTCTCTCTCTCTCTCTGTCTCTCTTTCTCTCTCTCTCTCCCCTCTCTCTACCTCTCTCCACTCTCCCTCTCTCTCTCTCTCCCTTCCTCCCTCTCTCTCCTCTCCTTCCCTCTCTCTCTCTCCCACTCTGTCTCTCTCTCCCCC
>SZWC01039749.1:0-12577 GCA_023375785.1 Penium margaritaceum
CAGGCAACACAATCGTTGATGATTCGAACACAATATCACGGAGTGGCACTGCCCATGACGTTCTACACCTGCAAAAAATTGACGAATACTTCCCCGCGTCGCATTTCAACTGTTCTCGACGAGACATAAGTGAACTGTTTTTCGTCCCATCAATCATATCAACAACCCCCCGACCATAGAGGCGGCCACAATGGGTTTGTCATAAACTACTTATACCGGAAAATATAAACCTCCTACACGAATCACTCATAAAATAAGTTTTGTTTCTCTATTCATGAAACAGAATGTTTAAAAGATTTGAAACCATTGGAATTCTTGTAGAGTTACATCTCATTTGTGTGGGTTCCATTAAGGAAATCTAACACCCAAAAAGGAAATGTGACAAGTTGCAACGCTAAACAAAGCAAATTAGGTGCCATTTCAAGACTTAGACATGTCACTTACTTTTAAGATGTTCATATTTTCAAATGAATTAGTTTTTTAAGGCGTCTAATGGGAGGATTTGGTTCATGGGAAGGACAATATGAACTTGTTTGTGTAACACAAAACACGTCTTCCTCTTCAAAATTGTCCTTTGATTTCATTGTGATGAAACCTAATCTAACATCGAAAGCGTGAACATGTGCGTTTTTTTCAAAATATTCAACTTAATGAATAGATAAGGTTTTGGAAATTTAAGAAATATTCACAAACACAAGGACCATTAAGAAATTCACAAAGGTGCTTTTTATAGAGTATTTTCTTATGATGTATGATATTAATGGTTAAAAAATCCTTATCCTATTTTAAGCAACATGGGAACACATGATTATCTGCAGAGAGCGAAAATTTATCACATGAACACCAAAAAATATTCTTTCCTTAAGAAATATGTGATGAATAATGAGATATATTTTGAATATTTGAAGATATTAACAGTACTAGATTGGATGGAATCCTTGGCTAACTAGGCCAAAACCGATGCTTGAGGGTCTTTTACCCTCAAACCATCCTGTCGAACTAATCACAAGCAAGAGAGCCCCACTTCATCCATGTGCCGTAGGTCGGGCACTACAATCCCACCGTCTGAGAGTGAGCCGCCCTCGACATCCATACGTCAAGCTCCAACCCCGCACTTTAATTCTAATGTAGCAAATTGGAAGAAATCCTTGGCCACCTAGGCAAAAATCGTGCTACTTCACTGTCTTCAACCCTCAAGTCACCCTTTCAAACTGCCCAAAGGGTAGGGGTCTCCGCTCGATCCACGTGGCACGCATAGCTTGCTATGTGAATTAGTTTCTATGTCCCCAATTCACTCATAGAGTTTGAGGAAAGGATTTTGTACCACCATCATTATTGAACATTTTCCTTACAACAAAAAGGTGTTATTTTTGTGAGATAGGCAGCAAGGGCTAGATCGTTGCTGGTAGGATCTTTGGGTGATCAGTAGTGTAGCATGTACCATAGCACAGCAAGGGTTGGGAAATCTGGACTAGAATCTTGATTGATACAAAGTACAAATATGGTACATGGGAAATCTTGTGCAAACTAGGCTAACACGGCTCCAAGCCCACAGAAAGGCAACGCTTTGCTAGACCATGTAGGCCGTCATGGAAAGGGTCTTGGCACAGTCTCCAGGTTGATTGACCTCCAGGGTAGCCTCCACCCACGCTGGCAGGCCTTGATAGGCTTATAGGGACCTTCGAGGGATCTCCAGAAGAGTCTTGGTCTTAAGCTCTAGAGTCAAAGGCTTCAGCAGAGCTGAGTGCTAATAGAATGCTCAGATGCTGAGATGAATGTGAATTGAGAGGACCTTCCCCTTTTATACCTGTGGAGCTGGCAAGTTGACCACTTGAAGGAGAAGCTTCCTCCAAGTGGTTTAGGTCTGCTACCTCTTGGGGTTCCTTCCAAGCGAAGCTTCCTGTAGGTCAGATTTGTTACTAGTATCCCTGTAGGTTCAAGGTAAAGCTTCCTTATTGAAAAAGCTTCATCAGGTGTTCAGGTGCTCGCTTTCTAGGCTTTTTTTCTGACGGCCATTGATCTTGCCATGCTGTTGCATCATATCTGTCGATCAGGAGCCTCCTGAAGCTTGTACCACATTGGCCGATGCAGATAGAGGGGACTAGGCTCCATGCATGGTGATTCTGATGTAGTGTGGATCTCATGCAAAGGGTACATGAGCCTTGCCTAGTCCGTCAAAGGAGTCACTGACTAGAATAGCTATGCAGTGCTTTGTAGTAGGTAGTTCACCTCCCCACTAGAGCTAACTAGAGGCCTGCACAACCCCCTTGCGCATGCAAGAACACAGTATTACACACCAAGACCTTTAAAGTACTTTGAGGCTGGTTGCAAAAGAAAATGTGGCATGTACGCGGAAATTTTCCATAAAATTTGTGACTTTCCGTATAGTGCTTTGAATGTAGTGCTGTCTTCACCATATTGGAGCTTGACACCAGTGCATTAACCGCATCCCTCAACACTCCCTCTCGATTGGTGCGCTGATGGTTTGAACTGTGTCACTCCCACGTGCTCCCGAAAATTTGCTCAAGTGTTTCCCAAAAATCTTCGTCAAGGAAATCGAACAGAGTGTCCTCCTCGCCCAATGGAAAATCTAGAAAAATGCCAATATCAGCTTTTTCACTCAAGGAAAAAATCAATTCCCCTTCACCTTGTGTCGAGGTCACGTTTTCACCTATATTTTGAATTTTGGCAAGTCATTTGTATAAGTTGTCATACCCGAAAATTATCGTGTCGATTGCGGTCCACTCCAAACAATTCTTGCTCGCTTCATGCAAAAGCAACTCGCGTGGTTCTTCATGGAACTGAGAATGCACATCTTGGTTTGACTCTTAGGGCTCCTTCTTGCATCCTTCCTGCTCCTATGGTGTAGGGGAATCTTCCACAAAAAACGATTTCTGGGTCGTTAGTTTACTTTTCAATTGCTTGTGGTGTACAATGGTAGCCCTGGACGTTTTGGAGGTCAACCTTGTCAATATTAGTGACGAGCAGCTTGTTTTTGCCAATTACCACCAAAATATTGTTCTTATTCCATTTGCAGACCCGTTTCAGTCCTTGCTATCCACGATTTATCGTATGAAAAACATCGTCATTGGTCAAATCGTCCGCGGTGGTCGTTCCTGCTCTCTTCAACGAGTTCGACGACGTAGTTTCCGAATTAGTAAGTAGAGGCAAGGCCTTTTTTATTCAGCTGCGGCTGCATGTGTGGGACACAACTGCATAAGTGAGGCTGTTGTTGTTACGTAATCTAGGAGACGTTGAGCACAACTCCCTCTAGTCGCATGCGCTAACTTTAATCCCCTGCTGCTTTCATTTTGTCTGACGCTGCCGCCGGTTTTCTTGCTCGCGTGCTGGTGCCTCTTAGCGAGAGAGCCCTCGTCCGCTCCCCCTCGCATGTTGACGTTAGTAGCGAGGAAGAAGCTTCAAGAGCGGCCTCAAAATCTATGGCCGCTTGCTCACCCTTTCCTTGCTTTTCTTCCTTTCTTTTGTCTATCTTCGTTGCTCGTTCGACACCCCGCCTCTTCAGCGTGCTTGTTCTGACCTCGCAGGTGTTATGGCTTTGCCTGCAACTTGAACTAATTTCTTGACAACCCCCTGACGTAGACGCGAGTATTTCGACTATGTAGCTACGCTTGTTGCGCAAGCTATGCCAGGTGCTCAAGCTATTTGACATTCTGTAGCTTAAATTTTTGTCTTTTTCCTCTGAGGTTGGAAAGCTGCCTTCGTCCATTATTAATGCCGATGCATATCTTTATTGATGCGGAAGGATCAGTTGAAAATGTGAGGGATTTTGTTTTGTCGGCAGAGTCTCCAGCTGAAAATGTAATCAGAGGTTGGCTTTTGTACTACATTTTTTTTCAGCTGGGACAAATTGAAGGGATGCTACTAAGGCTGTTTGAATAAGCTGAAGGTTACTAAAAAATTCTGTTGTTCTATGGTAATGTCTTTTGGAGTTGGTTTTGTAAATTACCTCGCACCATCTCGTGGTCCACAAAAGCAATGCTGATTTGTTGAAGGATTATTTGCTGCATCATATTATTTTGCTTCAGTCGATGTTGTCTCTATGAAGCATGTGAGATCCGTGTGCGTAAATCAAGCTTACACGATGGTGGAGGTGTGTTTGTTTGACTTCCTCGTTCCCTCGACAACTCACTGCTTCTGCACGTAGTAAGAGAAGGTGTTGGAGATGAGACCGTAGTGTGTTGCACATGTGTAAAAAACATCCTTGTGGACGCTCTTCATCATAAAGTCGATTGTTTGATCCGTGCTTGGCACATGCACGAGTTGGATCTTGTTGTTGTTGACCTTTGAACGAATCCAAGTTCCACGAATGTTGATGTGCTTTGTTCTCCCTTGAAACTTTGTCAAGTTTGTGTGGTGAATTGCAGAATCCTTGACAACAAAATTTTTTGATGGCTTCGTTTGAGCGAAACCGATGTCCTCTAAGAGGTTGCAAAGATATGTGACCTCTTGTGCAGCTGAAGTTGCTGCCATGTACTCAACTTATACATAACTGACTGTGATGGGGTTTTGTCGCTTGCTGGTCCCGGACAGTGTTGCTTTACCAAGCTAGCACACGAAATCCTTCGTACTAGCACAAATTCCCCCGTTCCTTTAAAATCTCCGTCAACGTAGCACTCAAGGTCAATGTTATCTGTCATCCCAAAAACAAGGTTGGTGCCACTTGTCGTCTTTAGGTAGCCTAGAGCTCTGTCAAGCTCCTTGCATGCCACCTCCAATCACGTTTCATTGCCACATGCTAAGTTGCTCACGGCAATGTAGAGATCTGGTCACATACAACTGGCTGTGTGCATCAGCGATCCGACTCTGCTACGATAGTCAGTCTCACTCCTCCCCCTCTCCCCATGATGTGTCAAATTGTGCTGTGACAGAGGTGATGGTACATGACAGTCAGGAACATTGAATTGCTTGTAAACCTTTTGAGCATAGGTGTGGTAGCTACAACAAAACAATGTAATCGGGGTCGTGTTTGATGTTCATGCCCAAGTAGTACTCAAAACTGAGCATGAGGGTCACGTTGACCTCTTGCTCCATGGCGATTGACGTGGCTTTGATGAAGCTTGTTGATGGCTCAATGATGAGGAGGTCATTGACGCAGACTAGAACGTACCAATCTGGTTTCATGTGTAATGATGGCTGATGTAAGAAGAGGTAGTCGTTGTATGTTGAAAGCTCAAAGTCTAGATATCTTTGCACTATACATAGCTTCTTGTACCAATGGAGGGGGCTTTGCTTTAGTGTGGTCACACTCTTCACTAGCTTACACACTCTACCACTCGTGTTGTCGTAGCCCTCTGGTTGTTTCATGTAGACAGTCATGTCCATCTCACCATGCAGAAAAGTATTTTTTTACGTCGAGCTGCTCCACCTCGTAATCCATCTCTACTGCAATAGCTAGCATGATGCGGGCAATGGTGTAGCGGCTCAATGGAGCGTAGGTGTCAAAAAGCTTTTTCCCCACAACTTGCATGATCCCCTTTGCCACAAGGCAAGCCTTGAACTTGTCAAAGCTCTCATCTGCTTTAGTCTTGACGAGAAACACCCACTTCACTCTCATGGGTTGGGACCCAGACGGAAGCTGAGTGAGCTCCCACGTCCTTTAATCCATGAGACTGTGATACAGTAAATCAAGTGCTGCTTTCCATTGTACAGCGTGCTCATCTTGTAATGCTTGTTTGAGTTTTTTTGGCTTTGGTGGAAGCGTTCTTGTTGATACAAGAGTTACAAGGTGTGTGGTAGTGAAGACTGCTTAGATATCATCTTCTTCCTTGTAGATGGAGCAGGCTATAATCGCCATGTTCTATTATTTGATTCTTGATCCTCTTCTTATTGTTACTACTGTCGCAGAAGGTTGGTGAGACGCTCCGGATGCCGAGCAGCTTTATCATGTCGTTTCTTTGGTTCATGTGGACCCTCTTGCACGCTTCCATTCTTTCTTTATTCATTAGGTTCTATGAGCGCCTCATGATCTGTGGTGATGCGTTCGTCCTAGTAAGTGTTGAGGGCCACACGCGGGGCCACCGGCTACTCATCCGCCATATTGAGTTGAATAAGGGTGAGTGGTACACCGTTAGCTTCCCCTTCCTCTAGCGTGTCCACGTACGAGTATTAGAAAGTGTGGAGTAGAGCAAGCTCACTTGATTGCTTAGCCTCGCGAGCAAAGCTTGTGAAGTTCTTGAAAAAGATAGTTTCTCTACTGTTGATGGTGCTATGGAAGTCCACTTTGTAGAACTACCACCCCTTGATCTAAGGCTTAGGTAGAGGAAAACACCCCATGTTCCTTTTTCCGCTAGCTTCCGTCGACGTTCCTTCTGGACATGAAGCAGAGCCATGCACCCAAAGGTGCGAAGCATGGAGATGTTTGGTTTCTTGTCGTGCCATGTCTAGAAGGGTATCATTCTTGGTAGCGAGTCTTGTGGCACTCGTTTGCGTACCCACACTGCTAGGCGTATTGCAAATGGCCACCACGAGTTGTCAAGCTGTGCACCAAGCAGCATTGAATTTAGTGTCTCTTACATTATGTGGTTTTCTCTCACCGCCACACCAATCTGTTGCAGAGTGTGGCATAGAGAATTGCTGCTTGATGCCAAAATTCTTGAATTTAGTGGAAAACAATGTGTTGGTGTACTCTCCAGCACTACCTAAGTGTAAAATGTATAGTTTCTTATTGCTTTACATTTCCACCATCATGAGCCACTTGAAGAAGCATTCTGGGGCTTCGTCTCTTGTTCAGAGTGGATAGCTCAAGACCATCCTTGTTACATCATCAACAAATAGCAGGAAGAAGCAATGCCCTCCGTAGACTGTGGCCATTGGTAGAGGTCCACATATGTTTGTGTAGACCAGCTTTAGCTTCTCGCTCACGTCGCATTTTGTGGCCATAAAAAACATCTTTCGTGGTAATTTGGCGTGCACACAGTCTTCACAAGGTCTGGATGCATCCTTATTGTTGCTATCCTTTAGACAAATACCATTGGCTTGTATGTTCTTGTGCACTTTTTGTACTGTTTTGTTGTTTATGTGGCCAAGTCATTTGTGCCACAAAGTGAGGTCTGCGCTAGTCACATGGTGGAGACTTGCTTTTCCAAAGGGCGTATTCGGCCCTGAAGTTGGAGTTGGTGCTATAAAGTGTAGCTGTATCATGCTGTGCACAATAAGGCGAGCTTTGACAAAGGTCTCGCCTTCACTATTCTTCAAGGCGACATGTTTTCTGTTTCTGATGATCTGAGAACCCCTCGTAATTAGCAACTGAAGTGAGAGGAGCTTCAACGCGATCTCAGGTATGTAAAACACACCTCAAACGTGTGCTGGGTACTGTTGTACCCTGTCGGTGTCATTTTTCCTTTGTCAAAAAGAGGCACGTGCTGCTTGTTTGCAATGATGACGAACCCTTTTGAGTTGCGTTCAAACTCGTGGATGCAGGCCTTATCATGGGTGATATGTGAAATGCACCCATTGTCAAGGTACCAAACGTAGATGGAGCGGATAAGCTCATCACACTCCTTGGTTGAGAGCTTGAGGACAGATCCTGTGTAGTTAAAATGTTTTTCCTTTCCTCCATCTAACTTCTTGGCTTCTTTGTTCTTGCCTCTCTCAGGTTGCTTCTCCTTACCACTAGTTGCCTTCTTCTCACCCTTTCCTATTGAGTTGCTTACTGTGTAACGTTATTGTCACCTTGCTTTCTCCTCATCCCACATCCTTTTCCTCCACTTCCACTTGATGTGCCAAAATTTCTTGCAATAATGGCACTCAACTCCAGGTCGTCACCTTGTATTCTGGTCGCATTCACTACGGATGTTAGTGTTTGGTCTAGAGTGGGCGAACAATTCGATGCACACGGGGTTCCTCGTGGACTCGCTGTTCAACAAGGGTTGAGCTGTGGATACGGTAGCGCTCACACCTTGGTACGTTGCATTGCAAAGGATTCTGTCCTTCTTTCTTATCAGCTGTCGTTCGCGTTCCACCGTTACTAGCATCTTACAAACGTAGGCTTCTGTGAGCTGTGCTTCATGCTTGAACTCGAGTACCTTTCGGCTGTTGTCTTGGCCTGTTTCAGTCCATTGAGGGGAAAAGTCACAAGTACTGGCTCCATGACAACAACATCTGTCACTATGAGCTGATCGCCAAGTGACTTTGCTTTGTTGAAGTAGGATTCGATGTTGTGCAAACCATTAAGGTTGATGTGAGACAGTTTTGTGAGGAGGTGAGATTTGAAGGTTGAGTCACTAGACATGTAGATCCGTAGCAAGTGGGACCAAGGTTGGCGAGCAGGCTCAGTAGTCTTCTCATACATCTATATGGATTAGTCGATACGAGGAGTCAGATAGTCGTCTACCACCATGAAAGCAACTCTGGTGAAGTAATTGTACTCAACCACCATGCTGGACAGCAACTCTACGGGTGGAGGCGTGTAGTAGTTGTCGTAGTACGTCCAGATGTTGTGTATCTTAGCCGATTACTTAAACTTGTGTGCCCGTTGCGGGAAGTTCTCACCATAAAATTTGTCAACCTTGATCTTGTGTAAATGTAATGAGGTTGCTGCTTGGGGCACACCGTCCTCTAGGCCTAAGTACACCTTGCCTTATGCTACTGCATGTGGGGATGGCACAAAGCCTTGTGCCATCGGTTGCGGCCCATGTATTGGGAATGCTGCTCCCACATAGACTGGTGTTGGTTGCGCCGCAAAGGGTTGCGGTCGTGGTGCTTGGTGCATCTGCTAGTAGTGTGCCATACACGGCACCATCGAAGCTCGTTTTGAATGTTTAGTCGTAAATGAATGTGGCATATCTCTTTGTGGTTGTGCTGTCGGCTACACTTGTTGAGACATGGGTAGTTCCATGCACGGAGGAGGGCTTACTTGAGGCAAATGTGCAGACAATCCTTGTGAACCATGATGCCACTGCATCTGATGTTATTGTTGCTACTATTGCTTAAGATGCTATTGTTGAAGCTAGAGTTGCTGAGCCCATGTGAGCTGCTCCCGAGTTATATTATTTGTGCTACTTGAGCCGCATGTGACTGTTGTAGCTAGTATGCATGCAATGCTTGAGCTGCATGGGTAAACGGCTCCTGTTTACATAAGAGCTCTTTGAGCAGCAATATGCTGTCTTACCGCCTTGCTCTCTTGCTTTACAACTTGACATGCTACGCCTTCTTGTTGTGCCATGCGTTGCGCCTTATCAGGAAATCGTTGCGCCTCTATAGCTCGGTGTTGTACGTGGTCTACGACATGGCGCCCCTGCTCTTAGCCCATGCGCATGCCATGTAAAACGTATTGGTCGTCAAGTGCAAAAGAAGCTGCTTGAAGTTTCTCTCATTCCATTTTTCTCATGCTTCTATGCAGGTGGAGCGCCGCTCACGCGTGTGAAGTGGTGTCACCTTTGCCTCTGGCGCAACACTTGTATAGGGCTGGCGGAAAATGTCTCCACCACGAACATAGTCTGTTGCTTCTATAGTTACAAAATGTTGAGGGCACCACCTTGTGCTCTGATACCATGTTGATTTCATGAGATAGCTAGCAAGGGCTAGACCCTTGCAGGTAGGATGTTTGGATGATAAGAAGTGTAGCATGTACCATAGTTGGGCAAGGGTTGGGAAATCTGGACTGAAATCCTGATAGATACAAAGTAAAAGTATGGTACATAGAAAATCCTAGGCAAACTAGGCCAGCACAGCTCTTGGTCGACAGTGGGGCAATACCTTGCTAAGTCTTGTAGGCTGTGGTGGCAAGGGTCTTGGCGGAGTCTCCAGGTTGAATGGCCTCTTGTGTAGCCTCCACCCAGGCTGGTAGGCCTTACCAGGAATATAGGGGCCTTGGAGGGATCTCCAGTAGAGTCTTGCTCTTGAGCTCCAGAGTAAGAGGCTTGAGTAGAGATAAGTGCTTGCAGAACGTTGAGATGTTGAGATGAATGTGAACTGAGAGGAGCTTCCCCTTTTATACCTTTGGAGCTGGCAAATTGGCCACTTGAAGGAGAAGCTTCCTTTAGTTGGTTCAGGTTTGCTGCCTCTTGGGGAAGCTTCCTTCCAGGCAAAGCTTCCTCTAGGTTAGAGTTGTTACCGGCATCTCTGCAGGTTCAAGGAGAAGCGTCCTCGTTGAGGAAGCCTCATCAAGTGTTCAAGTGTAGCTTCTTTAGGAGGTTGCTTACACTATATGCTTTTCTATGACGGCTATTCATCTTGCCATGGTGTTGCATCAGATCCGTCAAACAGGAGCCTCTTGAAGCTTGTATTAGATTGATCCATGCAGGTAGAGGGGATTAGGCTCCATGCATGGTGATGGTGATGTAGTGTGGATCTTATGCCTAGGATACATGGGTCTTGCCCAATCAGTCAGAGGACTCCCTCACTAGAATAGTTGTGCAGTGCTATGTAGTAGGTAGCTCCCCTCTTCGCTAAAGCTAACTAGAGGCGTGCATAACCCACGTGCGCATCCTAGCAGACTATATTACACACCAGGCCCTTTAGCGTACTTCAGGGCTGGTTGCCAGAATTTATCTGGCCTATACAGGAGAGAATTCCTAGTAGACGTGGGCTCGGGAATTCACCGTAAAATCTATAAATTTCCGTACAGTGCTATGAATGTACTGACGTCTTCACCATATCGTAGCTTGACACCAGCGTAGTAATCGCATCCCTTAACAAAAGGAATACACAAGAAATTCAAACATCACTTTATAAGAATGTATTGTTAATGCTTATGACATTATACGATAGATTTGATTTCAATCGATGAAATTATATGCTTAAAGGGAAATGGTTTTATGTATCATAAATTGTGTATAAGGTGGTGTACAAATGAGTAGTTTTGATCTCCAAACCATGAGGCAAGGAAAGCGTTATGAATGTATTGGCATTTATCACAAGTGAATTATAGAGATTTGAAATAAAGGAAGGAAATCAATGAAAAAATTGTTTCAAACCGTGTATTTAATGGATCGTGTTTCTTTCCATAGGATGATTTACATAAGGTGTTAATGATTAATTCACATTTTTTTACTCTTTTGGCCAATGACAGGAACCCTTAACTTGATCTCTTATTCAATAGTTAAGATACCTATCCAAGTCACATTGATTGACATCTAAGGTATTATGTTTCTTAGAATATGGATTGTTTTTATTGAGTGGTTTATAGTATCAATGATGCCTTAGTATTCATAAAATGGCCATGTTGATAAGTTGAAATATTTTGAAAATAAAGTTTTAAAATAGAGAATTTAAATGCTTTGTTAATTCAAACATGAAATTATATTGTAGGTATTTTTAATACAATAATTTTATAGTTTTACTTTTGTAGAAGGATCATGGCATGTATTTGTTTTAATGTACTAGTTTTTGGGTTGATAAATTATTTAAATGGGCAGTTAAATTTATTAAATATCGCAAATCCTTTAATCATCACTTAGTATTTGGCAAGAAATTAGTATTCCTCTGTCAAGGAATGTCAACGTCACAAGGCATGTATGTAGTATACACGTTCGAAAGGAAGTATAGGGTAAGAATAGAAGAGGAAAAGTTGTCAAATATTCAATTTTTTCTATGTATAATTCGAAATAACTTCAGAGAGAGGTTGACCTATCCTTGAGTGTTGTGGACAGCCGGTTCTATACCCTCTAGCATACGTTCTTTAGTTTCTACTACAAAGAAAGGGGGTTTGGACAGAATGTTTCGGTCATAGAAGAATAGAGTATAGATTGTACAACTATTGTGGTCAAAGACGCCCCACCGGTTCATCTTGAAAATCTTTTTTCTTCTGGGTCCCTTTCCGAACAGTGATGAACTCTCCTTTTGTTGTGTTATATTTCTTTAACAGGTCGACACTAGGATGTGCTGTCATTTTGTATCTGTTCCGAAAGTAGTCTCCCTGTTCTAGATGACGCGATGTTGTTCGATTCGGTTCACTGCGGTGGCACACGGTTTGGGTTTCTTCACTCGATCGACGCTGCACTCTCCCTTGTGGACCCTCTCACGGCGATTGTCAGAGTGACAAACAAATGTTTCGTCACGTGGGGAATATTTGCATTTCGAATTCGTTCGTTGAAATGCCAGTGGTGCTCGTTTATTTTGTTTTATGATGTGCCGAATGCAATCGACTGGGGGACTTATACAGTATGTTTTATTGAGATGTTTATGGCCGCTGGATGAGCCGATTTTGTGGATATTAGACGCTGCCTCCTTAATGTACTTTTCAGACGCCGCAATGTAACGACGTGTTTTTTGTAGTAACGAGTCACAGGATGGGTCGCTCCCAGAGATTCGTGCGGTGGTATTTTGATTCTCGACAGCCTCGTTTCTCAAGAAACGACAGCGTTTCCCACAAATTTGCAGTCTGGCGGGTCTTCTATGGAAGGCGGGATGGTGTTCCGCGCGTTCCACGTTGTCCTGTCGCCTGCGCTTGTCTTGGATTGTTTGCGTCTACCGCACCGCAGCCTCCCTCTCCGAATCTCAGACGGCGGCCGTCGTCCCCCCCGGCTTCGCCTGCACCACCCAGCCGAGCTGTCGCCGGCCAACGCATCGCGAGCAAGCTCACTACGAACGGAAGATTTTTTTTTTGTGCCGCGGA
>SZWC01039752.1:0-12574 GCA_023375785.1 Penium margaritaceum
ACCCCCCCCCCCCCCCCACCAGCGCCTGGGGAGATGTGCGCTTCGCGCTTCTCCCCAGCCGCGCTAAGTGTCGGCGGTGGGGGTCGACGGCCGACCTTACCCTCGATCTGGTCGTCGACTGGCGACCTTCGACCTCCTGCAGGAGGTCGAAGGTCGAGGTCAGCATAGATACAAACCAGTGGATGGCTGTCTCCAGCACCACCCAGACCGACTGTGTGACCACGAAGGTAGCTGATCCTCCACCCTGATACCCCAAACCCTCACGATTATATCATCACAGAGCTTTGTCACCTTCTGGTGCCCCACACTCCGGGAGGTGCAAGTGTGTTGATGCAGCTGTGTAGCCCTTAGTCTGCTTGTACTATTGTGTTTTTGGCCCATGATGATCCGTGTGGCGTAGCAAAAACTGCCTAAAATAACTTCGGGCCTGTCTGTACAGAGTGGTTGGACAAGTCTCGCATTCGTGCTATTCTTCATCATCCATACTGAGCATCCGGCAGATGAGGAGTTTTCTGTGGCCCATTGCTCGGTGTCAACAACGAATCATGAGGTGAGTGGTACCTGGATCATTGATCCAGTGCCACTCACCACATGACCGGTCGTCGTGTTGACATTGTTTTCTTCGGTTCTACTAGGTCTGTTTGAATTGATCGCACATGATTCGGTCAGTCCTTGTCAGTATAGGACGTTGGGATTGTGTAATTTCATGGTCTTTCTTGCCCTTGTACATCTTTGACGTACGCTGCATTCCTGCTCTGGAGCTCAGCATGCTCTCTAATCGTGCAAGCACTCAAATGGGTCTCTTTCTTGAGCACTCTGTTGAATCTGCATGTTTTCCACCTATAACAATCATGTCATTTCCTTCGTGCGTCTTTCTTTGGTGATCTGTACCGCGTCGCTCCCTGTCTTCCCTCCATGCCTCCGTCCTTGTCCTCTTCTATGCAGGTGTTCATGACTGGTGTGCTCTCTCCTGAGCACCAGTGCTTGTTGCATCACCGCCTTTGTCACATACGTTCGGAAATTGTGTCCAAGATCATTTGGACACAGCCAGCCCTCAGTGTTGATGCGGCTTCCTTTGAGAAGCCGCCCAAGACCGATTGCCTTCTGTGCGCTTAAGGTAAGATACATCGTTGCACTTATCATGACTCTACCTCATGGACACTATGCCCGTTGGAGTTGGTCCATATGGACCTCCTCGGTCATCTCCTAGTTGAGTCCCTCTCCAATCAGGGTCACTAGGTTCTCACTAACTCATTACTTCACCTAGATGTGGTGGGTGAAAAGCTTCTACAACAAGAGCAATGCCACCCTAGCGGACCACCTCTGGCTGGTGATGGCTGAGCGCCAGTCTCGTCATAGCCTTCACATGTTCCATTTAGACCATGGTGGTGAGTTCTTAGGTGAAATGGATGCATAATTGTTTTAGCACAGTATCTTACACAAGCTCTCCGCTCCAGCTACACCATAGCAAAACAGAATGTCTGAGGGTTGAAATTGCATGACGGAGGATACGGTCTATGCCATGCGGTCTATGTGTGGTCTTCTGAACTCCTTTATATTTGAGGGCTTCTACTACATGATGTGGATTTGGAACCGCCTGTTGCATTTTCCTCTTCAAGACCATGTCACACTATACCAGCTACGGTTCAGCCATCGTGCTAGTCTTTATCTCGCTTGTATTTGGGAATTCCTCGCATGCATCTGGTAAAATGCATACCAGGAGGGACCCAAGGTTTCACCTCAGGACTGTTGAAAATTTGCCCCTCCGCATGCTCAAGTGCGGCGCTGGGAGGTGCCGACCAGCCGCCAGAAAGTGGAAACTCCGCTCCGGCGGATCTGGCGACTCTAAGATTTCTCGGATTCTAAAATGGATGATTGCCCCTTACATTTGACGAGTTGCTAAATCCGGTGGAAGTTGTTTCGCTGAAATCGGACAAGTATCAAGGGAGATATGGTCTTCCAAATTCGGGGTGTACGCAGCGACTCTGGGAGCCGGCTGCGACTCGAAATCCAGTGGATAATCGACCGGATTGAGTAACAAAAATACCATCTGGAGAAATTGCTCCGGAAGACCTGCCGAGGCGTCCGGTGGATAATCCACCTGATCAGGCGGATCATCCACCAGATCCAGTATTGCAGGTTGTTACTGAGGGACATAGCCAAAATCATGGCTCAACGTCCGAAACTCAGCATTACGTTTTGTTACTCTGGCACTTGGTCAAAATTCTGACTGCAGGTCCGCGGACAGGTTTCGAACCTCATCACAGCCCATCACCAAACTCGACCCAAAATTGGGGAGGGTGCATGGAAATAATACAGGGGATCCCCACACCATGTGCAATGGGATCTGCACCTTGGGAAAGGCGCTTCGCACGTGAAGGAAGGCGCCACGGCGTGTGGCAGCGTCAGGCTTCTGTGGTGGGTGAGACCTGCGCTTCAGCAAGCGTAACTTGGGCTACGCTTGGCCGAATCGCGCACGGTTTAGTGCATTGGAGATCTTATGACTAGCCCTATAAATGTTGTGATTATGTACATGTTTAATAACCAACTCAATACGACGTTTCTCCCTTCGCAAACTGACCGTCTGTAAATTCCTACTCACATAGCGTGAGGCGACCAGAAAGCTCACGCTCAGTATCAGATTCGCCCAAAACAGAAGACGTAAACCACCAAGGAGAAAATCAGACAAACTTCGAGACCACACCACGTGGATTCCTCCTGACAAAGGGTTATGGGCCCACGGGTCTAATAGCCTCCATCGTTCACGTCTTCCGTAGCGCACGAGATCGTCATCCTGGACGTCGCCGTGAAGTTCTGAGAACCTGTCAGAGTAGAAGCTACGCAAATGGCGCAAAAGGAGACGCAGTCCATCCAGAAGTATGCGGACAACCCAGGTTTTGGTCTATGGAGGTGGAACTTCGGGTTGCACCTCGCGCATAAGGGGTTGTTTGAGGTCATGATGGGAACGGAAGTCCTCGACCAAGCAACGGAGACGGAAGCGCAGAAGGCGCTCATGCTGTTAATGTCCGGGATGGCCAAGTCACAGTGGGGCTACTTCTAGGGCTGCAAGCTGGCAGCCAAAGCTTGGCAAAAACTCTGCTCCATCCATCAATCCAAGTCGCTGGCGAACAAAATATTTGCAATGAAGCGACTCCTCACGGTGAGAGTCGAGGAGGGAGATGGTGTTATCTCCGCCATGTAGCAGATCGAGTCACTTGCCTCGCAATGTAACGATGTGGGGTGGAAGATCGACACGCAGCTGTAGGCGATGGCCCTCCTCATGGCCCTACCTGACAGTTGGGACCCAATCATCACCGTCCTCGGAGGATGGTCAGAGGAAAAGCTCACCTATGGCGCGGTCGTAGAGTACATCCACAACGAGGCGCAACGCCGAAGCCGCATGGAGTCCTCGTCTTCCTCATCGGCCTTCGTCACCAAAACACATGGTGGAGGGAGTGGGGGCAAAGGAAGTGGCGGAAAGGGTGGTGGCGAGAAGGGCGCCAAGAAGGGTACGTGCCGCAACTGCGCCAAGGAGGGCCATTGGGCCCGTGAGTGCCCGGAGGAGGCAAATACCGGCGGCAAAAACAGCAAGGGCAGGTCGCTCCTCAACGGCAACAAGAACCACTTTCGCAAGAAGACGTACAGGCGGTGCCTAGATTCCGGGGCTGAGGAGCACACCCAAGTCGAGAAGGTGGGGTTCTTCACCTACAAGAAGTCCTCCAAGTCGATGGTGGTCACGAGCGACAAAGTCGAGCCGGCGTCCGGCCAAGGCGACGTGGAGTTGGAAGTTATGGTGGACGGTAAGAAGGAGTTGTGCACAATTCATGATGTGTAGTACGTCCCCGGCCTGGCTGACATCCTGAGTGTGAGCCGCTTGATGGAAAAGGGGTACGAGGTGCTCTTCCGCAAGAAAGGCGTAGTGGTGCGCATCGACGGCGATGGCGAGGTCGTGCTGGAGGCGAAGCGCGAGGGCGGTCTCTACATCGTGGAGACCAAGGTAGTCCTCGCGGCATCGGATGCAGCAGACTCGCAGGAGCACGTCGTCAACATGGCCAAGGGAGGAAGCACTGATCTAGAGCTCTGGCACCGAAAGTTGGGGTATTCGGCACCCGCAACTGGTAACAAGATGGCAAAGCGCGACATAGTGCATGGCCTCATCATCGACGGTGCAACAGATGCGGCAGCAGATGCAACAGCGCACAAAAAGTGCGAGCCTTGCATTTTGGGCAAGGCATGGCGCAAGTCGTTCAACGAGAACGAGGCTTGAGCGAAGGACCTGCTGGAGGTCGTGCACAGCGACGTGTGCGGACCATTCAAAACGCCGTCAAACAGTGGCTTGAGATACTTCTTCACCTTCATTGACGACTACAGCAGGAAGCTCTACGTGTACTTCATGAAGCGGATTGGCGAGGTCCTGGACCGGCAAAAGGAGTACGTCGCAGCGGTGGAGAGGCAGACAGGCTGAAAGGTCAGAGTGCTACGTAGCGACAATGGCAGAGAGTACATGGGCTGCAGCGGGTGGATGTAGCAGCAGGGCATCAATTGGGAACCCACTACGCCATACTCGCCACAGTCCAATGGAGTGGCAGAGCGGACGAACCAGACGCTGTTCAACATGGTGCGGACCATGCTTGAGGATGCGAGGTTACCGCAAGGGTTCTAGACGTAAGCTATGCGTACAGCGAGCTACACCATCAACCTCACCCCAACAGCGGTACTGAAGGGTAAGGACGGCTGGAAGACACTGCAGGAGGTTTGGAGCAGGCGTAAGCCAAACGTGGCGCACCTGAAGGTGTTCAGGTGCAAGGCGCACGTGATGGTGCAGGCGACACAACGACGCGATAACAAGCTGGAACCGCGGGCGAAGCCGTGCTTGTTCCTCAGCTACAAGAGCATGCAAAAGGCGTATCGGCTCTAGGACCCACGCACGCAAGAGATCATCTACAGTCGTGATGTCGAGTTCGACGAGCAGCAGAGCTTCAGCAGCAGCAGCAACGACATGAGCGTCGCGAACACTCCAAAACAGGGGGAGTGGTTCCAGCTCCTTGACTACGAGGAGGAGCCGGCGGACGCGGAGGTCGATGATGTGGCATTGGAGCACGGTGGTGCAACAAGAGCAGCAGCCAACGCAGAGGACTCCGATGACGATGTAGCTGGGCTGGAGATCCGACGGAATGATCTGTCGAAGGAGGCACCGCGTGTGCCGAAACGCGCACTCCCGGCAGAGTTTGCATCGGGCGTCAAAGAAAAATACTCTAGGCGCGCCGCCCGTCTGGTTGATGATTCACCGGAACGGGAGGGATCCTCGGGGAGCCGTCCGGTCAATCATTCGCCGGAGCGGGCTGAGTCGGAGGGATCACAGCAGAGCGACGAGACGCCGCCAATACTGTCGCGCCGCAACGAGAGGCAACGGAGAGCGGGAGAGCGTTTCAATGCAGGCACCGGTCGATGGATCGGCATGACACGGTGCATGCTGGTTGCATCAACGGAACCAATGACCGTGCAAGAGGTGCTTGCGCGGCCCGAGTGGAAGCAGTGGGACGCCACCATCAAGTCAAATTCGGCGTCCATTGCTGAAAACGACACGTGGAACCTGGTTGACAGGCCGAAAGACGTGAAGATCATCGGCTCCAAGTGGGTCTTCAAGACCATGTTCACAAAGGAAGGTGTGGTTGACAAGTACAAGGCGCAGCTCGTGGCGAAGGGGTACGCACAGCGTCCGGGCGAGCACTACGATGAGACATTCGCCCCTGTCGCCAAATTCACAAGTATCCGGGCGATCCTTGCGGTGGCAGCCGCAAAGGACATGGACCTCCACCAAATGGACGTAGAGATGGCCTTCCTCAATGGCATCATTGACAAATAAATGTACATGGAGGTGCCGGAGGGGGTGGAGGCACCGGAGGGCAAGGTGTGCAAGCTATAGAAGTCCTTGTACGGGCTAAAATAATCGCCCCGATGCTGGTACCAACAGATGGATAGCTTCGTGGTACAACTCGGTTTCAAGCGTTGTGAGGTGGATCACAGCGTGTATGTGCGGTGCAGCAAGAAGCTCCATCAGATTGTCGCACTCTACGTGGACGATCTGATCTTGTGCTCCTCAGACCTGCCGAGCCTACAGCAACTGAAAGAGTAGCTGAGCAGCAGGTTCCAGATGTCGGACATGGGGGAGCTGGAGTTCTACCTTGGGATGAGCATTACGTGGAACCGGAGGGCGCGCACGCTTGAGCTGGGGCAGGCCAAATACGTGGCCGAGGTGCTGAAGCGGTACGGCATGGAGGACTGCAAACCAGTGTCCAGTCCTGTCTCCACGACCTGTGAACTCAGCGCGGCAATGGCGCCGCAAACAAAAGAAGAGCGGAAGGATATGGCAGGGGTGCCCTACCAATAAGCAGTGGGCAGCCTCATGTACGCCATGGTGGCGACCCGACCGGACCTGGCCTAGGTGATGGGCCAAGTGAGCAGGTACGTGGCCGATCCAGGGCCACTATACTGGCAGGCGATCAAGCACATCCTTCGCTACCTACAGGCGACGTGGCACGCGTGCTTGAGGTTCGACGGCAAAGGGCGGACGGACCCTTTGTGCCTGGTCCGCTACACGGATGCAGACTACGCTGGGGATGTGGACAAGCGGAAGTCCACATCCGGCTACGTGTTCTTCCTCGTAGGTGCAGCGGTCTCGTGGTGTAGCAGGAAGCAGGACTGTGTCGCCACCTCCACAGTGGAAGCAGAGTACATCGCGCTGGCTGAGGCGGTCAAAGAGGCAGTGTGTCTCCGCAGGTTGCTACGCGAGCTGGGCGTGCCATAGCAGGAACCAACGGTGGTGCAAGAGGACAACACCGGCTCCATCTCATTGACCAACAACCCGACGCAGCATAGGAGGACGAAGCACGTCGACGTGTGTTACCACTACGCACTGGACATGGTCAAGAAGGGGTAGGTGGTGCTGCAGTACTGTAGCACACACAACATGCTTGCGGATTGCTTGACCAAAGCGTAACCCACGGACCGGCACGCGATGAGCGTGGCCAGGCTTGGGATGACCAGCTATAATGGGCTGTAGGGCGCAGTGGAAGATGAGTAAGAGCAAGCTGGAGCAGTGGGCATGGCAGATGCAAGGGGGAGAATGTTGAAAAATTGCCCCTCCGCATGTCCAAGTGCGGCGCCGAGAGGCGCCGACGAGCCGCCAGAAAGTGGAAACTCCACTCCGGAGGATCTGGCGACTCAAAGATTGCTCGGATTCTAAAATGGATGATTTCTCCTTAAAGTTGATGAGTTGCTAAATCCGGTGGAAGTTGTTTTGCCAGAATCGGACAAGTATCGAGGGAGATATGGCCTTCCAAAGTTCGGATGTGCGTAGCGGCTCTGGGGGCCAGCTGCAACTCGAAATCCGGTGGATAATCAACCGGATTGAGTAACGAAAATACCATCTGGAGAAATTGCTCCGGAAGGCCTGCCGAGGCGTCCGGTGGATAATCCACCTGATCAGGTGGATCATCCACCAGATCCAGTAGTGCAGGTTGTTACTCAGGGACAGCCAAAATCATGGCTCAGCGTCCGAAACTCAATAGTACGTTTTGTTACTCGGGGACTTCCTCAAAATTCCGACTACAGGTCCGCGGACAGGCTTCGAACCTCGTCACACCCCATCACCAAAATTGACCCAAAAGTAGGGAGGGTGCATGGAAACAGTGCAGGGGACCCCCACACCATGTGCAATGGGATCTACGCCTTGGGAAAGGCACTTCGCACGTGAAGGAAGGCGCCACGGCATGTGGCGGCGTCAGGCTTCTATGGTGGGTGAGACCTGCACTTCGGCAAAGGTAACTTGGGCTATGCTTTGCCGAATCATGCACGTTTTAGTGCTTTGGAGAGCTCATGACTAGCCTTATAAATTTTGTGATCATGTACATGTTCAATAACCAACTCAATACGACGTTATTCACTTCGCAAACTGACTGTCTCTAAATTCCTACTCACATAGCGTGAGGCAACCAGCAGCTCACGCTCAGTCTCAAATTCGCCCAAAGCAAAAGACGTAAACCACAAAGGAGACGATCAGAAAAACTTTGGGACCACACCACGTGGATTCCTCCTGACAAGGGCTACACTTTTGCCTTCCTTGGCATCTCCTCGCGGTCGAAGGCTTGGCTCTTTTGGGACTCTGCTCGGCATTGCACTTTTGAGTCTCAAGACGCTCTCTTCTTGGAGGCTCTTATCTACCGAGATCTGTCTAGCATTCTTTCGTTGGCTACCGACCAAGTTCCCACCTGTGAAACTTCTCGATGGATGGAGGATTATAGTCCTGTAAATTGGTATTTCCAGGCCTCCTCACCTATAGTCCGGTCTTCGGCTGCTGATGATCCGGCCATTTTGGCTGTATGTCCAGTATCCTCATCTGTTCCCGCTGGCACACCTGCTTCCGTGCCACTGTCACTCCCCTATGGCACACCTGATCCTGTGCAAGCATCATTATCCTCTGGCACAACTGATCCAGTGCCAGATTCAGTCCCCTCCAGCACACCTAATTTTGTGCTAGCATCAGATCCCTGTGGCATATCTCATCTCGTGTCAACGTCTGTTCACCTAAGCAAACCTGATCCCATGCCGTTAACAGTATCTCCAGTTACACCTTCTCTTATGCCTGCACCTCCTCATCGTATTCGTTAGCCAGCACCTTTCCATGTTTCTCCGACAACCTCCTCCCTTCCCTACGAGTCCACAACCCCTCTGGATGTGGTCCAACAGCCTGCTCCGTAGCCTAAGGAGATCATCTCAATATTGGGCTACTCCCGCGAGTCTGGTGGTCGTCTCTGACTACAAACCTATAGGCCTCAACGGACTGCTGACTCGGTACCTAGAAACCCAAATCGTAGTTTTCATAGTGGCGAGCCCGGAACAAAGGCCCTTGGCCTGATTATCCAGGTGAAGTATACTAAGGTGCACCCAGCATGTCTTGTTGGTCACGAGTTGGTCTCCTGAGACTTCTCAATCGCTTGCAATATTGCAGCTGAACTAGTCGTGATCAGGCCGCATCGAGAGGCATGTATCTTAGCCACCCGGAGCTCTCCCTCGACGGCGCCTGATCCAGGCATGTTGAAAGAGGCACTCTCTACTCAGGAAGTAGAGTTGTGGCGTGCTACTTGTGAGGATGGGGAAAGAGTCATCCGTTAGCACGTTGTCTATGAGCTTGTCGACCTCTCGTCTGGACGGAAATCTGAACAAGCCAAATGGATCTTTTGCATGAAGGTGATGCCTCATGGCACACTAGATTGCTACAAGGCTTGCTTGATAGCCAGGGGGCTCACAAAGGTTGAGGGTGTGCATTTCACTGACACCTTGGTGTCCATTGGTCGTATGCCCACCACACGTGCTCTGTTTGGGGTTGTTTCTCACCATGCTTGGGAACTGCACCAGATGGATGTGAACAACCCGTTCCTCCATGGAAGTCTAAAGGAAGAGATTTACATGGTCCAGCCACTAGAATTTGAGGTCGGTGACAAGGTTTGGTGCTTGTGCAAAGCCTTGTATGTCTTGAAGTAGTCACCTCAGTACTGGAATCAAGGACCTTGGCACACTCACATGTTTCGGATAGGTGTAAGGTAACACGGACCCATCCCTCTTTCTCATTCATATAGCTAAGAGCTTCACCGCCATCCTAATATACGTGGATGACCTCCTTATTTTGTCACCTTTTATGGAGGCTATGAAGGAGGCCAAGGCAGTCCTTCACGGCACCTACAAGATGAAATATCTTGATCCTATAGTTGTGTATCTCCAAATGGAGATCGTACATGGTCATCAGCGGCGGACACTCTTGTTGCATCAAGCACATTATGCACACATTGTGGGAGAGAGATTTTCTTATGGGTTTGGTCACCATATACCCAGTTTTCAGAACTAAATAACTCATCCCCCCACCGTCTAGCCAAAAATACCCCATCTACCCATCTGACGTCGCGACCGCCATGCCAGTAACAACAAAATGGGGAAAAAATCCATGTCGAGGTACCATGTCATGCTTCGTCGACGCATGGCTTGGACATCATCCACCAAGTCTCACAAACCCATAAAAATATGGGATTTTTTATACTTTCTGTAGAGGTTAGTGTGAGGGTTGTCGGGAGTTTGAGACATCCCATGCGTCGAAAGGGCATCTCCCAGGACCTGCTACTGCAGGGCCCGGCAGGTGCTCGCGCAAAATATTAAACCCAAAAGTTTTGAGTAACTAATTTGAATGTTTAAATCCACGCTTGTTGCTTCAAACATAGGTTTGATGATCAAAATTGATGCCTTAGTTCCTGTTCTTGAGCTGCTGGCCGGATTTCCGGATTCACCATCGCAATCAAGGGCTCCGGCCGATTGAGATCGGCGACGAAATTCGCTGATCTCGGGCCTCGTGAGCCGTCGATCCATGTCTAGCAAATCGACGGCTGACTAGGTATGAGATCAGTGGCTCTCTGCTGACCGTAGATTGGCCGGATGGCCATGAGCTCTTTTTTTTTGTTCGGCCGTCGACGCATGCCGCGAGCGAGCATGATTTTGGGTTGGGCTTGTCAGGCTTTTTTTTGCTGGTGCTAGGCATATTAGAGTCACACTTTGCGTTTTATGGGAATTTGAGCTATTTAACCCTTTTCTTTTCCCCTTGGTGTAGTTCCCACAACCTCCATCCTATCACACCAGACGAGTAGAACTCTATGAAGGTGGATGATCCGATAGACCTGGGGGAGACCGTGGACGTGACCTTGAACTTGAACCTTATTGGCTCTTTGATGTACTTGGTCACTACCACACAATCAGACATCGCCTTCGCCATCAACCTTTGTGCATAGTTTTTGTAGTGTTCTCGGGTGAGAGCCCTTCATGCAGCTTTGCGAGTGGTGCGGTATGTGGTTTTCATACCATACCTCAGACTCTGCATTCAATGACACTGTTCACAGGTACCCTACTCATTGTTAAATTCGATATTAAATATTGTTGTGTTGGTCGTATTTCAATGAATTTGTTTTTTCAACGAATTCATTTGACTCACCAAAATAATTGAGTGTCTCTCGTCGAATTTAACGGGTACTAATTGGTGTTTATATACTTCGTGGTCTTCCTTTTTTGTCATCGTTGTTTGGATACGTGGGGGAATTTGGATGACAGATCCGGTTCTCACTCGTCGTTTAGGGCTGTTTGTCACATTCGCAGTCGCAAATCTGATATCCGAGCGCCGGTCCCAGTGCTCGCCTGTCAGATTCAGAGCGCGTCGACGCGACACGTGGTGGCGGGGCCTGCTTTTGAACTTTCAAATTCAAAGTTCAACCACGTCGAGGACCTGACCACGTGCGCTCATGAGCAGGGGTTGCGTTTCGAAGAATTTAAACTGATCACCAAAATAATTCCACCCGGTCAAAATCTGAACGAACTTAACAATCACCAAATTGTTAAATCTGAAAACATCGAATTCAACGATCAGTAGGGTAGTCGATGGCTACACAAGCAATGATTGGGCGTTTGGCCAGATGGGCGCAGCCTGATAGGTTACGTGTTCTTGTTGAGTGGCACCATTCTGGCATGGTGCAGCAACGAGGGGGACTGCATTCCACGTAGCTTGTCAAAGTCTGAGTATGTTGCATTTGGGGCTTGGACAATAGAGGCGGTATGGCTGTAGTGTCTATTTTTGTGAGTTGCATCGGTCTGTGCATTGCATCATTCTACACTGTGATAAGCAGAGTCCAGTTACTATTTCAGAGAACTATGGTGTAT
Source organism: Penium margaritaceum (assembly GCA_023375785.1). Classification (NCBI taxonomy): domain Eukaryota; kingdom Viridiplantae; phylum Streptophyta; class Zygnematophyceae; order Desmidiales; family Peniaceae; genus Penium; species Penium margaritaceum. Next base: position 11,752 of record SZWC01039752.1, read on the forward strand.
TTTGTGAATGCACAAAGCACATTGTTGTTGAGCATCACTTTTTGCATGATCTTGTGGACTGATAGGTGCTCTTCATCATGTGGGAAGGCACGGACATGCAGCGGGTTGACTTCCTCACCAAGGCAATATCGCATGGAAAGCTCATGGTGGTCATTCATTTTTTCGGGTTTCACCCCTTACCTGAGAGTGGCGGAGAGTGGGATGAGTATGGAATATTGAGCATCTCATGGCACACCTGTGTCAATTCTGTAATTATATGGATATACGTACCATCGAGTCATGGGAAAATGTTGTGATGTGAGTCATCTCCGTCAGTCTATATAGTCTACTGTGACATCTTGGCCGTTTCCATGCTTGTGCAAATCCCTAATGCGAACCCGGCTAATGCTGAAGCACAGACTAGTGGTGGCTCCACCCAGTGCTAGCTGTCGGATAACTGCGCGGCATCCCGCGAGCTTGTTGGGGTGCTCTGCATTTTTTAACAGTCGCTAGAGTTTTCTCGATGGACTAGCTCTTCAGCATGTTTTACATTTTGTTTCCACCAATCGATGTAGGACTTGAGCATGCTATCAGTCATAGCATCTAGCTCCAGGTTTTGCATCTCTAATTTGAGACAGTGTAGCATTTGGATGACTGTGCACAGAGTAATGGCTAAAGTAGTAATTTTGGGCCAGTTTTAGGACAAACTAAGACTGTCACGTAATACTAACACTGACACATGCATCACCCGTCATGCGCCGCGGCAGGTATTTATGCTCTATGCTTTTCAGTTATCATCTCTCTCTCTCTCTCTCTCTCTCTCTCTCTCTCTCTCTCTCTCTCT
>SZWC01039753.1:0-12573 GCA_023375785.1 Penium margaritaceum
GAGAGAGAGAGAGAGAGAGAGAGAGAGAGAGAGAGAGAGAGAGAGAGAGAGAGAGAGAGAGAGAGAGAGAGAGGGAGGGAGAAAGAGAGAGAGAGACCTCAACCTCAAAACCACTCATGCCCTCACCATACCATCAGGGTAGGTGTCTCAGGCCTCGACTCACGATGGGGAGAGAAGGAGATATGAAGGAGGAGAGAGAGACTAACAGATAGGGAGGGATGGGAGAAAAAACACGCATCCTCACATTCAATCACTGATCCTCACACAACCGTGAGGGCTGGTGCCTCAGATCCTTTCACAAGATAAAACTCAAAGTCCTGACACCCCTCTTGCCCTCACCATGCCAGCATGGCATGTGTCTAAGGTCGCTCAATTCTCACGAAGTAGAAATGACAACAGTTCTCGCAGTTTCCTCGGTCGAGAGCCCTTCACGTGGCTGTGGGAGTGATGCGGTACATAGTTTCATAGTGGTACCTTGGACTCTGCATTCGACTGCAACGTTCGGTTGTAGTTGACAACTACATAGACAGTGACTGGGCGTGGAGCCTTGATGGGTGCAGCCAGACAGGCTACATGTTGTTGCTGGACGGCTCCGCTGGGTCATGGTGTAGCGACAAGCAGGTTTGTATTGCATGTAGATCATCCGAGGCTGAGTATGTTGCACTCGAGGCTAGGGCTATCGAGGCAGTGTGAATGCACTGCCTATATTGTAACTTGCGACAATCTTTGCCTTCCATCCTTGCACGCTCTGACAACTAGAGTACTCTTTCCATTGCAGAGAAATCTGGTGTGTTTCATGCACGTACAAAGCACATTGCTGTTAAGCATCACTTTGTGCATGATCTTGTGTAGTGACAGGTGATCTCCGTCATCTGGGTCGGCACGGATATGCAGCGGGCTGACTTCATGACCAAGGCACTGGCGAGCGGAATTTTCATGGTGGCCATTCATTCTTTTGGGCTTCGGCCCTTGCCTGAGAGTGCCTAAGAATGGGGTGTGTGAGCTTAGACCGTTGAGCATCTTGTTGCGCACTTGTATTAGTTCTGCACGTGTATGGACATGCGTGCCATCGGGTCATGGAGGAGTGTTGTGATATGAGTCGTCACATCTGTTTCTATAGCTTACCATGACCACTCAGGGGTGTCCATGCCTGTGCAGATCTCTGATGGGGACCCGGCTAGATCCAGAGTACCGACGCATTGTGGCTCCACCACCAGCCGCTGCTAGACAGTTGCCACAACCTCCCGGGTGCTTGCTGGTGCTCTCTGCGGTTTTTTTTACAAACGCTGAAGTTTTCTCCGTGGATTGGCTCTCGGGCCCAATTTGTAGTTTTGCATTCTCTGTCCATCAATCGATGTTGGACTTGTGTGCTTAACTAGTCAAAGGGTCTGGCTCGAGATTCTACATCTCTAGGTTCAGATAGTGTTGCGTTTGGATGCCAATATGCGCAGAGTTAAAGCCCAAATAATGACGTTGGGCCGGTTTGAGTGTTGGTGTTTGCGCATCTCTCATAGTGCTCTGTTGTGTCCTCCCGGCTTGTGTACGTCGGCGTGCAGATGACTGACGGCGAGAGTGGACGCTGCTGGAGTGTCATCCTAAGGACCCAACGTACGCTGAGGCCTACTTGCAATTTCCTGGAGCCTCCTTCCTCCGGTGACATGCTCAGCTCCATCCACAGGCCTCCTCGGCGGTCGGGTCGCCGGCAGTCACTGCCACCGCAGATGCTGTCTGCATGCGTCTAGCGTTGGATCTGAGCGCACCATTGCGTCTTCAGCGTCATGCTCTGCCTAGGGTCCATGTCTCATGTTGCGTGGCACTGCTTGGCATCATGGACCATCGTAGGCACTGCCTAGGTTTGGGCAGCCATAACTCTTTGCTGCTACTTTTCTAGCTGTTTCTCACCGCATGATTGTGTTTGCAGCGTCGGTATCCTGGTTTGGTCCAGTTTTCAAGAAAAACGGAAGATGCCCGGGTTTTGGGTTTTCGAACGTCTGGCAGGGCTCACCTAGAAAACCCTGCCTGCAAGAAAATAGGTCTAGGTCTATTCTTTGATTGGCTAGTTAGCTGAGTAACAAGCTCTCCAGAGATGGGGGGGGAACTACAAACTTGGAGGGGTCTCCAATTGTTGTTCATTCTTCATTCCTAATGAGTCACTTTCAGTTTTGAGCTGCTTTCTAGTACTAACAATGGTGCACGCATTTCTGAGTAACAAACCCAGAGCATCCAGATTTAGACTCTGGAGCAGCAGACTGAGGGGGCAGCACACTTAAGCAACGAGCGTGGAAGCCCGCATGCTCCATCAACAACGCTGCTGCCCCAACCTGTCACCTAGCCTTTGTAACTTGGTATCAAAGCCAGAGCGTAGAAACAGTAGCCGAAGATTGGCATACAGGTGACAGACAACACGGACGGACCCCCATACGCGCCAGTGTAGGAGAAATGCTGTCGGATTTTTTTCCAGCAGCATTGACCCGCCTGGTGGCGGCATCAGATTTTTTCCCACGGCCACTGGACCAAGGGAAATGCTGCTGGATTTTTCCGGCAGCACTAGCCCCCATGCGTGCCGCGAGGAGGTGAGCGGCAGGACGCATCCGACACCTTTTGGCGACGACGCACGCGACAACATCACCCAGGTGCAGTGAATGGTAGCAGTGAGCATCAGCAGTAGCCTGCAGCAGTAGCAGCAGCGAGTAGTGGCAGGAGTTGCCAGCAGCAGCTCCGCATAGCTGCAGCAGCCGGCAGAAGCAGCAACTTGTAGCAGCTCGCAATAGCAGCAGCCCGTAGCAACAAGCAGCAGCAGCGGCCAGCAGTAGCAGCTCGCAACAGCAGCAACAGTGGCAACCAGCAGGAGAAGCAGCAGTAGCTGCAGTAGCAGCAGCAGCAACATCAGCAGCAGTAGCAGCAGGACCAACAGCAAGAGCAGCAGCAACAGCAACAGCAACAGCAGCAACAATAGTAGCAGCCGCCACAACCGCGTAGCAGCGACCCTAGCAAAATTTGTTGCTGACGTTAGCAGTCATCCACTGACGTCACTGCTGACGTCATTGCTGACATCATCAACACAATAGATGTATATGTATATAGGGAGGGAAAATAAATTCTACAGCAGCAACCCTGCAGATAACGCGACGGCAACTACTGACGTCGGCCATTCTAGGCTGATATCACTGCTGACATCAGCAGCACACAAAGAAAAAATAAAAAAATATAAAACAATGGGGCCACAAAACCCACCATGGATGACAGTCCCACTGGGGAGGGGTCCTCCTCGGTTGGGGGGACCCCCAACTCCCCTTTCTCATAGCAGCTGCAGCAGCTACAGCAGGAGCAGTAGTAGTAACAGCACCGGCAGTAGTAGTAGTAGCAGCAGCATTAGCAGTAGCAGCAGCAGCAGCAGTAGCGGCATCAACAGCAGCAGTAGCAGCAACAACAGCAGCAGTAGTAGTCCATAGGCTTCGTCGCCGGTGCCTCCGACCCCCTGGCTGCCATTCAGCAACAACTCGCCGCTTTGACGCAACAGCTTGCAGCACTGCAGCCGTTGGCCTCACAAACCCATAGCAGTGCCTAGCAGCCTTTCATTTCTCCTGGGCACGCCAGCCCCGTTGTGTTCGCTACCTTGAATTACCTGGCGCAGCAGCAGACTCAGCGCCACTAGTAGACAGTGACCTCAGTCCTTGGCCCCACTCTAGACGCCGGTTGCAGGCAAAGGGACTTTGAGATGCCGCCCCTGCCGCTTCAAGCCGGCGAGCAGTTTCAGAGCTGGAAGCTCAACTTCTGCATCTGGGCGCAGGGTGATGGTTTGTTGGCATACTACACCCTTTTGTACGACTCCACTCAGGCCGACGAGCTGTATGACACTGGTCGTGCCGTATGCGCCCTCGTCCCTCTGGCTCCTCCAGCTTCCTGTCTAGCCCTAGAGCCCTTCCTTGGCGACTTCCCGGCTGGCGGGACCATAGACCCTACAGCCGCATGGCACGTCCTCACCCATCCCCATCGCCTATCCAGCGATGCTGAGACCAGCGGTCTATTGTGGGAGTTCAGCTCCTTGCACATGGGGGAGACCGAGACAGTCACCGCTTACTACCAGTGGGCTAAGGACATCCTCTGTCGTCTAGGCACCTCTTTTCTGCCCCCTCTGGCCACGTTCCTCACCATCAAGCGCGGTACAATCGGTGCCTACACAGACGTCTTTTTCCACTTCTCCGAAGATGTCCTCTCCACCATGGCAGCCCAAAGCACCTTCATGTCATGGGAATACGAGCTCTTCCTCAGGATTGAGAAAGCTCACCTAGAGTCATGCCTCCAACGCACAGAGACCCTTGCCTCCCCTGCCTTCCCTTCAGTGGCCGTCGCTTCCCCCGTAGCAGCTACCTCCACCAGCTCCTCATCACCAGGGAAGCAGACGCAATAGGGAAAGAAGGGCAAGGATCAGCAGCAGCAGCAGTAGCATTAGTAGCCGACTGGATCCAGCGGTGGTGGCTCGGTCTGCCACAACCGTGGCCAACCAGGGCACGGGTGGTATACGTGCCCGCTATCGACGGATGAGGTGCATGTCATCACCACCATACATCACCAGCGGGAGCGCAGTCTCGCCTCTGCCGCCATAGCTGTCGCCCACCCTTATGCCTCGACCCCGTCCAACAGCTCCACTCCTCTGATAGCCACATCGGTCCTGTCGACGCCAGCTGAGCAGCAGCATCATCCTCAGCCGTGCGTGCCTCCATTCCCTTCACCGATATTGTCCTCATTCCATCCGGGCTCAGGCGCTGTCACTCCGCACTCAGTCTACACTCCTAGGCCGTCTACGCGTGAGCATCAGTTGGAGCAGTACATTGCGTTTGAGCTCGGCTTGCCTCGCCCTCCTCCCAAGGAAGTGCGAGTTGTGTCACCTCTTGCTCGTCTCCCTTGTCTTGCATGACTGAGATTGAGCTGCGGTCCTAACCTGCTCCCTCTTCAGTCTCGCCGTCTCCCGTGGTCTCCTTTGCTACCCCCCGTGATGACGTCGCGTGTCTTGATGATTGGCAGTCTCGGTTCGCGCCCGATTCTACCGCGTCCGCGTCTCTTGCTTGGTGCCATGTGACTGTTGGCGTTTTGGCGACTCTTATCCAGGACATCGCCAAGGCCTGGATCACGCATCCGGGGCCACGCATCACATGACGGCCTCTCGCGGAGTCTTCAGCATGCTTGGTCCTGTTGGTGATGTGTACGGTGTCCGGACGGTCTCCGGACACGTGTTACCTGTCGACGGCGTCGGCGGCATTTGTTTCCGTGGTCCTGCCGGTGATGTGTTCTTAATCGATGTCCTCTACGTCCCAGGTCTCGAGCTCAGCCTCCTGTCCGTTACTGTCCTTGATCGCATGAGCATGGACGTTGTGCACTCGCGTGGCGCTGGCAATGTGTCGTTGCGTCCATCCGGTCTTATTGTTCTTCGCGCCACCGCCCGTGGCAACTTGTGGCACGTCCCTTGTGTGTCCTCCTCTCCTTCCGTCCCCTCCCCGTCGGCCGCCACAGGCTATATGTTTATCATTAGCATGCTCTCTCCGAAGCACACACGCCTTTTGCACCACCGTCTTTGCCACGTCCACTCTGTTGCCGTCGATATCAAGTTCTGCACCTAGCCGGCCAAGGGCCTTGACCCGGACACTGTCCCTTTGCCGTACCCCACGGAGTGCATTAATTGCGCTCACGGCAAGATGCACCAGTCCACATACCCTCAGTCCTCCTCCCGTACGTCCGCCTCTCACGACCTGGTCCATTCTCACGTCATGGGTCCTCTCCCTACCGAGTCTGTCGGCGAGCATGGCCGGTATGTCCTCACCCTCACTTACGACTACTCTCACTATCGTTGGGTCTTCTGCCTTCGGCCTTGAACGATGTCGCTCGTGCCATTTGGGTCTGGCTTGTCCTTCCAGAGGGTGAGTGTGGTCTCTGTTCGACGCTTTCGCTCCGATCGTGGTGGTGAGTACATGGGTGAGACCACGACTTTTTTCGCCTCCCACTCTATCCACCACGAGACGTGAGCGCCCTACAAGCCCGCTCAAAACGGCGTCTACGAGCAGTGGAACTGTACTATGGCCGACGCAGTCTGCACCATTCGGGTTGAGTCTGGCCTCTCTGATAGCTTCTACTTTGAATCCATGGCCTACGTGACGTAGGTCTAGAACCGGATTGCCGACGGACCCCTTCCCTACCAGTCTACGCTATACTAGCACTGGTGCGGTTAGCGCGCTGACCTCTGCCCGGCTTACGTCTGGTGCTGAGTGGCCATTGTGTGGCTGCTTGCTCCGCAGCAGGGCGGCAAGCTCACTCCCGGCGGACGTCCTTGCACTTTCTCGGCATCTCTCGTCAGTCCGAGGCCTCGCAATTCTGGGATCCATCCCGACACTGCATCGTCGAGTCCTGTGATACCCTCTTCTTTCAGGAGTTGTTTCCCCGCGATCTCGTTCACTCTGGCTCGTCGGTGTCCCTCTCGTCACATGGGGGAGTGGTGAGTCCGTCCTCCGTCCTGCCGCTTCCGGATCGCACATCACCTCGTCCCTCTAAGCCAGTAGCCCAAGTCGCACCCGTTGGCCCCTTCGGGCAAGGAGCCTCAGTCGTGCTCGCTGGCCCCTCCGGGCCAGCAGCCATTGTCGCGCCCGTTGGCCCCTCCAAACCGACAGCCTCAGTCGCGCCCGCTGGCTCCTCCAAGCCAACAACCCCAGTCGCGCTCGCTGGCCCTCCCAAAGCTGGCAGCCTCAGTCGCGCCTGCTGGCCCCTCCGGGCCAGCAGCCCCGGTCGCCCCCGCTGGTCCCTTCGGGCCGGCAGCCTCAGTCGCGCCCGCTGGCCCCTCTGGGCCAGCAGACCCGGTCGCGCCCGCTGGTCCCTCCAGGTCGGCAGCCTCAATCGCGCACGCTGGCCCCTCCAGGCCAGCAACCCCAGTCGTGCTCGCTCGTCCCGCCAGGCTAGCAGCCTCGGTCGCACCCGCTGGTCCCTCCGGGCGAGCAGCCTAAGTTGCACCCGTTGGCCCCTCCAGGCCGGCAGCCCTAGTCGTGCCAAGTGGCCCCTACGAGCCAGCAGCCCCACTTGTACCCACTGGCCCCTCCGGGCCGGCAGGCCAAGACACGTCTGCTGGTCCCTCCATGCCAGCAGTCCCGTCTGCCTCTGTTAGCCCGTCGGCCTTGGTGCCATCTTCTGCCCTACCGCGCTACATGCGTGGCCCAGGCGGCAGCCTCCGACCCAGGCCGCCAGTGAGCGCACAGACCGCCGCACCGCACCCTGTGGCGCCTCGACCCCCTATAGCTCCACGTGTCTCTTCCACTCCTATGGTCGCGAGTGGGGACCCTGGCCCAAGGCCCTCGGCCTGACCACTTCGGCCATCATTATTGACCTTCACCCAGGCTCCGCACTAAGCTACGCCATGCTCCATCACGAGCATCGGCATGCTGTCATGGCTGCACTCGCGCGCATCCCACCTCGAGCTTGAGATGCACACGCTCTCTCAGTCCGTTCCATAGCACGCCCAGAGGACCCAACCACCCTACGCGAGGCTCGAGCCTCTCCTAAGGCCGCTCACCGGGATGCTACCTACGTAGACGAACTCGCTATCATCCGGCAGCACCACGTTTATGACCTCTTTGACCTCCCTCCAGGCCGAAAGACCATTGGTGCAAAGTGGGTCTTTCAGCGCAAATGGAAGCCCGATGGGTCCTTGGACAAGTACAAGGCCCGCCTCACAGCGAAGAGGTTTACTCATATCCTTGGGGTTGATTACGACCATATATTTGCCCTAGTTAGCCGGTTCTCCACTAGTCGGGCGCTCTCCAGCCTGGTTGCCGAGCATGGTTGGGAACTGCATTAAATGGAAGTGAACAATGCATTCCTCCATGGCTCACTGGAGGGTGAGGAGCTCTACATGGTATAGCCCCCAGGCTTCGACGACGGCACTGGGAGACTCTGGCGGTTGTGGAAGGCACTCTATGGCCTGAAGCATTCGCCTCGATGTTGGAACTAGGAGATCAACGGCACGCTCCTCCACGGCGGCCTCCTTTGCAGCACTGCTGACCCCGCACTGTTCGTCAGCCCGGGAGGCCAGAGCATCTGTGTACATCGGCGTGCAGATGACTGACGACGAGACTCGAGGTTGCTAGAGTGTCGTCCGATGGAGCTGAGCACGTCACCAGAGGAAGGAGGCTCCACCGAACTGCGAGTAGGCCTCAGCGTGCGTCGGCTCCACCAGACGACACTCCAGCAGGGTCGAGTTTCGCCATCAGTCATCTCCACGCCGATGTACACAAGCCAGGAGGACACAACAGAGCACAATGAGAGATGCGCAAAAACCAACACTCCCCCACGACTCACAGGCGTAGTGCACATGGGCTGGCAGAAACACAGTCAACAGACGGACTCCCCTAGGGCACGCAGAAACGCAGGTAGGGACAAAAAGGGCCACTCACGGACGCACGCTAACTGAACTCACAGCCTTCTTGAACGAGTTGCGCTTCAGTGCCTTAATGAAGAAGTCAGTCAGCTGCCGTGCTGTCTCAACCCACACAATGCTGATGATGCCGTCATGCAACAACGAACGCACATAGTGATAATCAACGTTGATGTGCTTTGTGCGTGTGTGATGCACGCCGTCATTGTCGGTGATGGCCATGGCTCTTCTCATTAAGGACAAACTCACAGTGCCGCGTGTGTCACCCGCAGTGCGCCGTGGCAGGTATTTATGCTGTGCTTGGCAGTTTTCATTTCTCTTTGCATTACTAAGCGATTGGAGCTTACAAGACTTTGTGTGTCTCCCTAACATAACCTTTTCTATGTCTTTCACCTGCTTGCTTGCTAGTGTGAATGGATAGTGTTGCCACATCAGCGGAAGCAAGGCTAGGAAGCTTCTGAGCATTATCACCGTAGGTGATTAAGCTAAATCAAAGCACTCGGATGCAACACCCATGCGCACACGATGGATCGTGTTCTGTCGACGTCAACACCGAGTGCAAAGATGGTGCCCTGAGCATCCATTCTAGGTGTGCTTGGGAGCTTGATTGCTATTATCAACTCAACATGCTTGGATTGTGCTTAATGTAGAGCAAACATAGCAAGGAGAACATGCATCCAAGTAGGCTCATGGTCGATGTGGTCGATAATGGTATTGGTCGTGCATGTGTCAAACAGGTGGTGATGGGTTGCCCGAGCATGTGAGGAACCACCGGAAGCTCGCTCCCTTACCGTTTCAGTTCAAACCTTGGGTGGCGCTCGGGCCGACGTCAAATCTCTGGCGTCTCACTTGTCATCGTTGATTTTTTCTAAGCAAAATCCCGCATGCTCCATTCTATGGTTGTGCACTAGGCACCCACCTCGGGTGTGCATATCAACCAACTACTTCACTGGGCATATCCATCATTGTAAAAAGTTAGGCAACTTCAAAGTAACACACTCACCAAGAGCTGTATGCAACACACAAAAGAAAGGACAAAACAGCCCGGAAATTGGCACAACCCAACCCTATTGATGATTAGGTACACCGTTGTGTATTTCATTTTCGCCTATTTTCTAGAATCAAATTAAGTGACAATTATGTTTGCCTATAATTTCTGGCTTCATAATTTCTACCATGCTTCATCCATAGGCATTTTGTTGATTCTGTGTTAGATAATAGCTGGATGTCTGTTCAGCTCCGTGGTCTGTCCCCTCAACTTCGAATCTCAAAATGTGAACTTCGGAACGTGGGAGGGACATCGCGCCTCTTCCACCGTCCGCACGTCGCACGGCACTCCTTCTGACAGCCTGACCCCGCCAGGAGTATTGTGTGCGATCCTGTCGACAAGCCATAGGCGACTGCCCCTTGTCTGCATGCGTCAGATGATGATCGATGCCCGCAGACTGACAGACTACAAGGTTCTATGTGTAGTCCCACATGGGCGCAGCTGCCCCCACAACTCATTTATGTGGGCAAGTCTCCATGTTGCCATTCCGATGCAGCATGACAATGTGGAGCCTCACATGTTTTGGACAGAGTTTTGCAAGCATTTGAGTAATTTGTAGACTGTAGAGTTCCCTACAAATTGTGTAGAGTAACCGGGTTTTCATAAGTTCAAGAGTGATCCATCCATGGGCAAAGAATTTAATGTGCCCCAGTGGACAAAGAGAAAGAGACGATTATTTTAGTCAGATACAAGAGACACTGCGGTTGATGTCATTCATGTACCCCCTCATCATACAAACCCCGGTCTGTTGATTCGGGCACGACCCGAGCGCTTGGACAACTTGAGCCCTTGGCAAATCTTTTACCGTAATGCGCTCAAGCTCTTGCGGACTGGTGATCCTCTGCGGCAATCAGAGCACGACTCACACTTGACTACCTCAAGCTCACGCAGCGGCGTCGGAATTTCCGGCAGATGTCTCATCATGAGCCTCCCATGAAGGACGATGCGACGCAGAGAGGGCAGCGTAAACCACGTGTGCGATACGGATGACAAGCCATATACGCTCAATATCTCGAGGACCATGATGCGCGGCCACGTACCCTTGGACACATTTCGGAGGCTGTTCAGATGTGGCTCCTTGATGACAAGGCGCTCGACGTTGGGTAGCATGTGGCCCCACGCTTGGTCCACTTCGCAGGGACGATGAAGCTCCAGGCTCCTCAGCTGTGGAATCACAACACGCTCGCTCGGTTGCTGCTGCTGTGCGCCAAAGCCTGGCCTCTCTAACATCGACAACTCACGGGAGGGGGCGGTGAGTATGAGTGAGGTGAGTCTGCTCAGGCGCGACAAGTGACTCATGAAGGCGAGAGGGTCGGAGCAATGAAGGGCAAGCACTTCAACTGCAGAGAGGTGTTGGACGCTGCACACCTCTGCCTCTGACATTGCACCCTCCTCATAGCACATGAGACTCACAGACCGCACGTGTGCCAACGCAGATAGGTCCAGCGGCCGACGAACTGCGCCCACTCTCAAGAAGACGGACTTGAGGTTCCGCAGAGCTGCAAAGGAAGACATGTCTAAGGCATGCTGCTGAAGCACGTCGGCCCACGCCCCATGCTGATCAGGTGCGCTGTTGACGACCAGCTTCAAGCAGGTGAGCATGGACATGCTGGCCAGCGTGCCCATGGGCGTGAACGCGCTGTCGCAGCTGAGTGTCAGAAATTTGAGGGAGGACAGCATGTCAAAGTCTAAGGTCGCGTTCCTTTGGACAATAAGCCCAAGCAGCTTAAGGCAACGGAAGGCAGGGCGCTTCGATGGGGCAGGGTGCGAGCTGACCGTCAACTCGTCAACGGCTCCAATGAGGGCCCTCAAGGCAGGCAAACCCGCCAGCGTGCTCATGTCCAACGACCGCGCCGTCATGTCCAACACCTTCAAGGCAGATAGCTTTCCCAGCCAGGTTGGCGTTGCGCCGCGCCAAGTACACCCAAACAGCTCCACACACTCGAGGCCAGCCGCCGCCGCAAGAGCCCCTTCTGAGAAAGTGAGGTCGTTTGCCACACAGCCTTCCCAACTCACCACAAGCTTCCTCAGACGGGGCAGTTGCAGCAGCACGTCATCCACTGCAGCATCCACCCCGCTGTAACTTACACCAATGGAAGTGAGGGTGGTGAGCCGGGAGATAGCCGCGAGCTGGACAGCCCGAGCGTCCTCATCACGGTGCAGACACAAGTCGAGCTTCTGAAGCGACACAAAGTGCGCCAATGTGAGATCTCTCTTCGCGGCCACTGAGGGCAAGGCTGACGCCGTGTCGGTGGCATACGAAGACGAGTGTGCAACACTGAGATGAGGAGGAGCAGGAGGAAGAAGAGGGGGAGGAGCAGGCTGAAGAGGAGAAGGAGAGGGCGGTAAGCCAGTGGGAGGTATGAAGAAAGAGAGCGGCACAGCTGAAGCGAAACGGAGAGACTCAACACGCTGCGCGTGCGCCACAAGCCACTTCCACTCTCTACGCGAAGTACAGTTTATGGGACCAAACAACAACTGTATGCGCCGCACGCCGCCCGGCTCAAACATTCGGATGGCAAGCATCCCATCAGTCCACCGTTTCCGAAAAGATCTGTCCTGCGTCAGCTCCACCTCCTCCGTCCACTCGCACTGCCGCACGGCCATCTGCATCGCACGGCTTGTCTGCCATAGGTTCCACACGTCTCGCAGACTCATTCTCCGAATAATGGCCTCCAGCAGATGTGTCGGCAGTGACGACAGCTTGTCCTGCTGTTGCTGCTGCTGCTGCTGCTGCTGTTGCTGCTGCTGCTGCTGCTGCCGCTGCTGTTGTTGCTGCTGCTGCTGCTGCTGTTGCTGCTGCTGCTGCTGCTGCTGCTGCTGCTGCTGCTGTTGCTGCTGCTGCTGTTGCTGCTGCTGCTGCTGCTTCCTCTGCTGCTGCTGCTGCTGCTGCTGCTGCCGCTGCCGCTGCTGTTGCTCGTCAGACAGTCTGCGGCATAAGACACAAATTTGAGGGAGACAGAACGAAGTGAGCATCAGGATGATGCAATTGCACCAACGGACAGATACACGCGCGCCCACATCCCGGCACGCACGTACGCACGCACGCACGCACGCACGCACGCACACACGCACGCACGCACGCACGCACGCACGCACGCACGCACGGCGC
>SZWC01039762.1:0-12566 GCA_023375785.1 Penium margaritaceum
TGTAAGTACGTGTAAGTACATGTAAGTGTGTGTAAGTGCGTGAAAGTGTGTGTAAGTTTGTGTGAGTTCGTGTTAGTGCTTGTAAGTACGTGTAAGTACGTGTAAGTGCGTGTAAGTGCGTGTAAGTAGGTGCAAGTGCGTGTAAGTGCGTCTAAGTGCGTGTAAGTGCATGCAAGTTTAAGCAAGTGCGTGTAAGTCCATGTAAGTGCGTGTATGTACGTGTAAGTGCGTGTAAGTGCTTGTAAGTGCGTGTAAGTGAGTGTAAGTGCGTGTAAATGCATGTAAGTACGTGTAAGTACGTGTAAGTACATGTAAGTGCGTGGAAGTGCATGTAAGTGTGTGTAGGTACGTGTAAGTGCGTGTAAAAGTGTATAAGTGTGTTTAAGTGCGTGTATGTGCGTGTAAGTACGTGTAAATTTGTGTAAGTTTGTGTAAGAACGTGTACGTTCGTGTAAGTGAGTATAAGTGTGTGTTAGTGCGTGTAAGTACGTGTAAATTTGTGTAAGTTTGTGTAAGAACGTGTACGTTCGTGTAAGTGAGTATAAGTGTGTGTTAGTGCGTGTAAGTACGTGTAAATTTGTGTAAGTTTGTGTAAGAACGTGTACGTTCGTGTAAGTGAGTATAAGTGTGTGTTAGTGCGTGTAAGTACGTGTAAATTTGTGTAAGTTTGTGTAAGAACGTGTACGTTCGTGTAAGTGAGTATAAGTGTGTGTTAGTGCGTGTAAGTACGTGTAAATTTGTGTAAGTTTGTGTAAGAACGTGTACGTTCGTGTAAGTGAGTATAAGTGTGTGTTAGTGCGTGTAAGTACGTGTAAATTTGTGTAAGTTTGTGTAAGAACGTGTACGTTCGTGTAAGTGAGTATAAGTGTGTGTTAGTGCGTGTAAGTACGTGTAAATTTGTGTAAGTTTGTGTAAGAACGTGTACGTTCGTGTAAGTGAGTATAAGTGTGTGTTAGTGCGTGTAAGTACGTGTAAATTTGTGTAAGTTTGTGTAAGAACGTGTACGTTCGTGTAAGTGAGTATAAGTGTGTGTTAGTGCGTGTAAGTACGTGTAAATTTGTGTAAGTTTGTGTAAGAACGTGTACGTTCGTGTAAGTGAGTATAAGTGTGTGTTAGTGCGTGTAAGTACGTGTAAATTTGTGTAAGTTTGTGTAAGAACGTGTACGTTCGTGTAAGTGAGTATAAGTGTGTGTTAGTGCGTGTAAGTACGTGTAAATTTGTGTAAGTTTGTGTAAGAACGTGTACGTTCGTGTAAGTGAGTATAAGTGTGTGTTAGTGCGTGTAAGTACGTGTAAATTTGTGTAAGTTTGTGTAAGAACGTGTACGTTCGTGTAAGTGAGTATAAGTGTGTGTTAGTGCGTGTAAGTACGTGTAAATTTGTGTAAGTTTGTGTAAGAACGTGTACGTTCGTGTAAGTGAGTATAAGTGTGTGTTAGTGCGTGTAAGTACGTGTAAATTTGTGTAAGTTTGTGTAAGAACGTGTACGTTCGTGTAAGTGAGTATAAGTGTGTGTTAGTGCGTGTAAGTACGTGTAAATTTGTGTAAGTTTGTGTAAGAACGTGTACGTTCGTGTAAGTGAGTATAAGTGTGTGTTAGTGCGTGTAAGTACGTGTAAATTTGTGTAAGTTTGTGTAAGAACGTGTACGTTCGTGTAAGTGAGTATAAGTGTGTGTTAGTGCGTGTAAGTACGTGTAAATTTGTGTAAGTTTGTGTAAGAACGTGTACGTTCGTGTAAGTGAGTATAAGTGTGTGTTAGTGCGTGTAAGTACGTGTAAATTTGTGTAAGTTTGTGTAAGAACGTGTACGTTCGTGTAAGTGAGTATAAGTGTGTGTTAGTGCGTGTAAGTACGTGTAAATTTGTGTAAGTTTGTGTAAGAACGTGTACGTTCGTGTAAGTGAGTATAAGTGTGTGTTAGTGCGTGTAAGTACGTGTAAATTTGTGTAAGTTTGTGTAAGAACGTGTACGTTCGTGTAAGTGAGTATAAGTGTGTGTTAGTGCGTGTAAGTACGTGTAAATTTGTGTAAGTTTGTGTAAGAACGTGTACGTTCGTGTAAGTGAGTATAAGTGTGTGTTAGTGCGTGTAAGTACGTGTAAATTTGTGTAAGTTTGTGTAAGAACGTGTACGTTCGTGTAAGTGAGTATAAGTGTGTGTTAGTGCGTGTAAGTACGTGTAAATTTGTGTAAGTTTGTGTAAGAACGTGTACGTTCGTGTAAGTGAGTATAAGTGTGTGTTAGTGCGTGTAAGTACGTGTAAGTTTGTGTTAGTGTGTGTAAGTGGGTATAAGTGCGTATAAGTGCTTTTAAATGCATGTAAGTCCATGTTGGTGCTTCTAGGTACGTGTAAGTGCGTGTAAGTACGTGTAAGTGCGTGCAAGTGCGTGTTAGTATGTGTAAGTGCATGTTAGTACGTGTAAGGTTAAGTTTGGATAACGTCGCATGAGGCCTGACTGTCCTCCAAACCTGCGCGCCGCCGAGTTGTGTGTGTACGTCCTAAGGAGTGCGACTGCTGTCCGGTGACTCTCCTTGATCTTCGCATGGATGCTCGAACAGGGCCCGTGGAAGGCTCAAGTTGTGCGATTGTCGAGGGTCTGAAGGACGTCGCACGTGCATGTGACGTAACCCAAACTTACCCTACGTGTGTGTCAGTGCGTGTAAGTGTGTGTAAGTTTGTGTAAGTGTGTATACGTTCGTGTAAGTATGTGTAAGTGCGTGTGAGTGTGTGTGAGTGTATATAAGTGCGTGTAACTACGTGTAAGTGCGTGTCAGTTTGTGTAAGTGCGTGTAAGTGCGTGTACGTACGTGTACATTTGTGTATGTGCGTGTAAAATTGTGTAAGTTCATATAAGTGCGTGTAAGTGTGAGAAAGTTCGTGTAAGTGCGTGTAAGCATGTGTAATTGCGTGTAAGTGCGTGAAAGTGCGTGTAAGTGCCTGTAAGTCCGTGCTCGTGCGTGTAAGTACGTGTCGGTGTGTGCCAGTGCCTGTAAGTGCGTGTAAGAGCGTGTAACTGTGTGTAAGTACGTGTAAGGGCATGTAAGTGCGTGTACGTACGTGTACACTTGTGTATGTGCGTGTAAAAGTGTGTAAGTTCATATAAGTGCGTGTAAGTGTGTGTCAGTGCGTGTAAGCATGTGTAATTGCGTGTAAGTGCGTGAAAGTGCGTGTAAGTGCCTGTAAGTCCGTGCTCGTGCGTGTAAGTACGTGTCGGTGTGTGCCAGTGCCTGTAAGTGCGTGTAAGAGCGTGTAACTGTGTGTAAGTACGTGTAAGGGCATGTAAGTGCGTGTACGTACGTGTACACTTGTGTATGTGCGTGTAAAAGTGTGTAAGTTCATATAAGTGCGTGTAAGTGTGTGTCAGTGCGTGTAAGCATGTGTAATTGCGTGTAAGTGCGTGAAAGTGCGTGTAAGTGCCTGTAAGTCCGTGCTCGTGCGTGTAAGTACGTGTCGGTGTGTGCCAGTGCCTGTAAGTGCGTGTAAGAGCGTGTAACTGTGTGTAAGTACGTGTAAGGGCATGTAAGTGCGTGTACGTACGTGTACACTTGTGTATGTGCGTGTAAAAGTGTGTAAGTTCATATAAGTGCGTGTAAGTGTGTGTCAGTGCGTGTAAGCATGTGTAATTGCGTGTAAGTGCGTGAAAGTGCGTGTAAGTGCCTGTAAGTCCGTGCTCGTGCGTGTAAGTACGTGTCGGTGTGTGCCAGTGCCTGTAAGTGCGTGTAAGAGCGTGTAACTGTGTGTAAGTACGTGTAAGGGCATGTAAGTGCGTGTACGTACGTGTACACTTGTGTATGTGCGTGTAAAAGTGTGTAAGTTCATATAAGTGCGTGTAAGTGTGTGTCAGTGCGTGTAAGCATGTGTAATTGCGTGTAAGTGCGTGAAAGTGCGTGTAAGTGCCTGTAAGTCCGTGCTCGTGCGTGTAAGTACGTGTCGGTGTGTGCCAGTGCCTGTAAGTGCGTGTAAGAGCGTGTAACTGTGTGTAAGTACGTGTAAGGGCATGTAAGTGCGTGTACGTACGTGTACACTTGTGTATGTGCGTGTAAAAGTGTGTAAGTTCATATAAGTGCGTGTAAGTGTGTGTCAGTGCGTGTAAGCATGTGTAATTGCGTGTAAGTGCGTGAAAGTGCGTGTAAGTGCCTGTAAGTCCGTGCTCGTGCGTGTAAGTACGTGTCGGTGTGTGCCAGTGCCTGTAAGTGCGTGTAAGAGCGTGTAACTGTGTGTAAGTACGTGTAAGGGCATGTAAGTGCGTGTACGTACGTGTACACTTGTGTATGTGCGTGTAAAAGTGTGTAAGTTCATATAAGTGCGTGTAAGTGTGTGTCAGTGCGTGTAAGCATGTGTAATTGCGTGTAAGTGCGTGAAAGTGCGTGTAAGTGCCTGTAAGTCCGTGCTCGTGCGTGTAAGTACGTGTCGGTGTGTGCCAGTGCCTGTAAGTGCGTGTAAGAGCGTGTAACTGTGTGTAAGTACGTGTAAGGGCATGTAAGTGCGTGTACGTACGTGTACACTTGTGTATGTGCGTGTAAAAGTGTGTAAGTTCATATAAGTGCGTGTAAGTGTGTGTCAGTGCGTGTAAGCATGTGTAATTGCGTGTAAGTGCGTGAAAGTGCGTGTAAGTGCCTGTAAGTCCGTGCTCGTGCGTGTAAGTACGTGTCGGTGTGTGCCAGTGCCTGTAAGTGCGTGTAAGAGCGTGTAACTGTGTGTAAGTACGTGTAAGGGCATGTAAGTGCGTGTACGTGCGTGAAGGTGCGTGTAAGTGCGTGAAAGTGCGTGTAAGTGCATGCAAGTCCGTGTAAGTATGTGTAGGTGTGTGTAAGTGCGTGTAAGAGCGTGTAACTGTGTGTAAGTACGTGTAAGTTTGTGTATGTACGTGTTAGTGCATGTACGTTTGTGTAGGTGCATGTAAGTGCGTGTAAGTGCGTGTAAGTGCATGTTCGTGTGTGTACGTGTGTGCAACTGCATATAAGTTTGTATAAGTTTGTGTAAGTGTGTGTAAGTGTGTGTGAGTTTGTGTCAGTGTGTGTAAGTGGATGTAAGTGCGTGTAAGTGTGTGTGAGTTTGCGTCTGTGTGTGAAAGTGCGTGTAAGTGCGTATAAGTGCGTGTACGTGCTTGTGAGTGTGTGTAAGTGTGTGTAAGTGTGTGTAAGTACACGTAAATGCATGTAAATTTGTGTAAGTGTGTGTACCTACGTGTGCGTTTGTGTAAGTGCGTGTAAGTGTGTATTACTACATGTAAGTGCGTGAAAGTTTGTGTCAGTATGTATAAGTGTGTGTAAGTGCGTATAAGTGCGTGTAAGTACGTGTAAGTGCGTGTAAGTTTGTGTAAGTTCGTGTAAGAACGTGTAAGTGCGTATAAGTACGTGTAAGTAGGTGTAGGTGGGTGTAAGTGTATGTGAGAGCGTTTAAGTGCGTATAAGTGCGTGTAAGTACGTGTAAGTACATGCAGGTGCATGTAAGTGTGTGTAAGTGCGTGCAAGTGCGTGTAAATGCGTGTAAGTACGTGTAGGAGCGTGCTCGTGCGTGTAAGTACGTGTAAGTGCATGTAAGTACGTGTAAGTATGTGTAAGTGCGTGTTAGTGCGTGTAAGTGTGTGTCAGTGCGTGTAAGTGCGTGTAAGTTTATGTAAGTGCGTGTAAGTGCGTGTAAGTGCGTGTAAGTGCGTGTAAGTTTGTGTAAGTGCGTGTAAGTACGTGTAACTACGTGTAAGTGCGCCTAAGTTTGTGTAAGTGTGTGTAAGTACATGTACGTTGTGTAAGTGTGTGGAAGAGCGTATAAGTGTATGTAAGTGCGTGTACGTGTGTGTAAGTGCGTGTAAGTTCGTATAAGTTTGTGTAAGTACGTGTAAGTGTGTGTAAGTTCGTGTAAGTGCGTGTAAGTGTGTGTGAGTTCGTATCAGTGCGTGTAAGTGTATGTTAGTGTGTGTAAGTGCATGTAAGCGGTGTAAGTTCATGTAAGTGCATGTAAGTACGTGTGAGTGTATATAAGTGCGTTTAAGTGCCTCTAAGTGCATGTAAGTTTGTGTAAGTGCGTGTGAGTGCGTGTAAGTACGTATAAGTGTGTGTGAGTACGTGTAAGTGCGTGTACGTGTGTGTAAGTACTTGTAAGTGAGTGTAAGTATGTGTACCTGCGTGTAAGTGCGTATAAGTGCGTGTAAGTATGTGTACCTGCGTGTAAGTGCGTATAAGTGCGTGTAAGTATGTGTACCTGCGTGTAAGTGCGTATAAGTGCGTGTAAGTATGTGTACCTGCGTGTAAGTGCGTATAAGTGCGTGTAAGTATGTGTACCTGCGTGTAAGTGCGTATAAGTGCGTGTAAGTATGTGTACCTGCGTGTAAGTGCGTATAAGTGCGTGTAAGTATGTGTACCTGCGTGTAAGTGCGTATAAGTGCGTGTAAGTATGTGTACCTGCGTGTAAGTGCGTATAAGTGCGTGTAAGTATGTGTACCTGCGTGTAAGTGCGTATAAGTGCGTGTAAGTATGTGTACCTGCGTGTAAGTGCGTATAAGTGCGTGTAAGTATGTGTACCTGCGTGTAAGTGCGTATAAGTGCGTGTAAGTATGTGTACCTGCGTGTAAGTGCGTATAAGTGCGTGTAAGTATGTGTACCTGCGTGTAAGTGCGTATAAGTGCGTGTAAGTATGTGTACCTGCGTGTAAGTGCGTATAAGTGCGTGTAAGTATGTGTACCTGCGTGTAAGTGCGTATAAGTGCGTGTAAGTATGTGTACCTGCGTGTAAGTGCGTATAAGTGCGTGTAAGTATGTGTACCTGCGTGTAAGTGCGTATAAGTGCGTGTAAGTATGTGTACCTGCGTGTAAGTGCGTATAAGTGCGTGTAAGTATGTGTACCTGCGTGTAAGTGCGTATAAGTGCGTGTAAGTATGTGTACCTGCGTGTAAGTGCGTATAAGTGCGTGTAAGTATGTGTACCTGCGTGTAAGTGCGTATAAGTGCGTGTAAGTATGTGTACCTGCGTGTAAGTGCGTATAAGTGCGTGTAAGTATGTGTACCTGCGTGTAAGTGCGTATAAGTGCGTGTAAGTATGTGTACCTGCGTGTAAGTGCGTATAAGTGCGTGTAAGTATGTGTACCTGCGTGTAAGTGCGTATAAGTGCGTGTAAGTATGTGTACCTGCGTGTAAGTGCGTATAAGTGCGTGTAAGTATGTGTACCTGCGTGTAAGTGCGTATAAGTGCGTGTAAGTATGTGTACCTGCGTGTAAGTGCGTATAAGTGCGTGTAAGTATGTGTACCTGCGTGTAAGTGCGTATAAGTGCGTGTAAGTATGTGTACCTGCGTGTAAGTGCGTGTAAGTACGTATAAGTGTGTGTGAGTGCGTGTAAGTGCGTATGAGTGTGTGTAAGTACATGTAAGTACGTGTAAGTACATGTAAGTACGTGTAAGTGTCTGTAAGAACGTGTACGTTCATGTAAGTGTGTGTAAGTACTTGTAAGTGAGTGTAAGTATGTGTAAGTGCATGTAAGTATGTGTAAGTGCGTGTAAGTGCGTGTAATTACGTGTAAGTGCATATAAGTACGTGTAAGTGCGTGAAAGTGTGTGTGAGTACGTGTAAGTGCATGTTACTGCATGCAAGTGCGTGTAAGTGCGTGTAAGTACGTGTAAGTTTGTGTAAGTGGGTGTATGTGCGTGTAAGTGTGTGGAAGTGCGTGTAAGTGCGTGTAACTGCGTGTAAGTACATGTAAGTGCGTGTAAGTATATGTAAGTGTGTACTAGTGCATGCAAGTACGTGTAAGTATGTGTAAGTGCATGTAAGTGCAGGTACTTACGTTTAAGTGCGTGTAAGCTTGTGTAAGTACGTGTAAATATGTGTAAGTGTGTGTTAGTACATGTAAGTGTGTGTACGTACGTGTAAGTACGTGTAAGTGGGTTTAAGTGTGTGTAAGTTTGTGTAAGTGCGTCTAAACGCGTGTAAGTGTGTGTAAGATCATGTAAGTACACGTTAGTACATGTAAGTGCACGTAAGTGCGTGCTAGTACGTGTAAGAACATGTAAGTGAATGTAAGTTTGTGTAAGTGTGATGAAGTGTGTGTAAGTGCGTGTAAGCGTGTGTAAGTGCAAGTATGTATGTGTAAGTGCAAGTAAGTGCGTGTGAGTG
This sequence comes from Penium margaritaceum, assembly GCA_023375785.1. Taxonomy (NCBI): domain Eukaryota; kingdom Viridiplantae; phylum Streptophyta; class Zygnematophyceae; order Desmidiales; family Peniaceae; genus Penium; species Penium margaritaceum. The sequence continues at coordinate 8,098 of SZWC01039762.1, forward strand.
CGTGTAAGAACATGTAAGTGTGTGTAAGTTTGTGTAAGTGTGATTAAGTGTGTGTAAGTGCGTGTAAGCGTGTGTAAGTGCAAGTATGTATGTGTAAGTGCAAGTAAGTGCGTGTGGGTGCGTGTAAGAACATGTAAGTGTGTGTAAGTGTGTATAAGTGCGTGTAACTGCGTGTGAGTGCGTGTAAGTACGTGTGAGTTTGTGTCAGTGCGTGTAAGTACGTCTAAGTGTGTGTAAGTACGTATAAATGTGTGGAAGTACGTGTAAGTGTGTGTAAGTGTGAGTAAGTGTGTGTAAGTGCGTGTAGGTACATGTAGGTGCGATTAAGTGTGCGTAAGTCCGTGTAAGAATGTGTAAGCATGTGTAAGTGCGTGTAAGTATGTGTAAGTGTATGTAAGTGTCTATAAGTTTGTGTAAGTACGTGTAAGTCCGTGTAAGTATGTGTAAGTATGTGTAAGTAGGTGTAAGTGTGTGTAAGTACGTGTAGGTGCATGTAAGTGCGTGTAAGTGCGGGTAAGTATGTATATATGTGTGTGCGTGCGTGTAAGTGCGTGTGAGTACGTATAAGTGTATGTAAGTTTGTCTACGTGCGTATAAGTGCGTGTACGTTCGTGTAAGTGTGTATAAGTGTGTGTAAGTGCGTGTAGGTACATGTAGGTGCGATTAAGTGTGCGTAAGTCCGTGTAAGAATGTGTAAGCATGTGTAAGTGCGTGTAAGTATGTGTAAGTGTATGTAAGTGTCTATAAGTTTGTGTAAGTACGTGTAAGTCCGTGTAAGTATGTGTAAGTATGTGTAAGTAGGTGTAAGTGTGTGTAAGTACGTGTAGGTGCATGTAAGTGCGTGTAAGTGCGGGTAAGTATGTATATATGTGTGTGCGTGCGTGTAAGTGCGTGTGAGTACGTATAAGTGTATGTAAGTTTGTCTACGTGCGTATAAGTGCGTGTACGTTCGTGTAAGTGTGTATAAGTGTGTGTAAGTGCGTGTAGGTACATGTAGGTGCGATTAAGTGTGCGTAAGTCCGTGTAAGAATGTGTAAGCATGTGTAAGTGCGTGTAAGTATGTGTAAGTGTATGTAAGTGTCTATAAGTTTGTGTAAGTACGTGTAAGTCCGTGTAAGTATGTGTAAGTATGTGTAAGTAGGTGTAAGTGTGTGTAAGTACGTGTAGGTGCATGTAAGTGCGTGTAAGTGCGGGTAAGTATGTATATATGTGTGTGCGTGCGTGTAAGTGCGTGTGAGTACGTATAAGTGTATGTAAGTTTGTCTACGTGCGTATAAGTGCGTGTACGTTCGTGTAAGTGTGTATAAGTGTGTGTAAGTGCGTGTATGTGTGTGTAAGTGCGTGTAAGCGTGTGTAAGTGCAAGTATGTATGTGTAAGTGCAAGTAAGTGCGTGTGAGTGCGTGTAAGTACATGTAAGTGCGTGTAAGTACGTGTAAGTGCGTGGAAGTTTGTGTAAGTGCATATAAGTATGTGTAAGTGTGTGTAAGTGCGTGTAGGTACATGTAGGTGCGATTAAGTGTGCGTAAGTCCGTGTAAGAATGTGTAAGCATGTTTAAGTGCGTGTAAGTATGTGTAAGTGTATGTAAGTGTCTATAAGTTTGTGTAAGTACGTGTAAGTCCGTGTAAGTATGTGTAAGTATGTGTAAGTACGTGAAAGTGCGTAAGTCTATGTAAGTATGTGTAAGTATGTGTAAGTAGGTGTAAGTGTGTGTAAGTACGTGTAGGTGCATGTAAGTGCGTGTAAGTGTGCGTAAATCCGTGTGAGTATGTGTAAGTATGTGTAAGTGCGTGTAAGTGCATGTAAGTGCGTGTAAGTGCATGTAAGTGCGGATAAATGCGTGTAAGTACGTGTAAGTGCGTGTGAGTGCTTGTAGGTGCGTGTAAGTGCGTGTAAGTGCGTATAAGTGCATGAGTATATGTAAGTGTATGTAAGTGTGTGTAATTGCATTTCAGTACGTGTAATTGCATCTAAGTTTGTGTTAGTGCGTGGAAGTGCGTCTAAGTGCGTGTAAGTACGTGTATGTGTGTGTAAGTGTGTGTAAGTGCTTGTAAGTGTGTGTAACTCTGAGTAAGTGTGTGCAAGTGCATGCAAGTACGTGTAAGTGTGTGTACGTGTGTGTAAGTACGTATAACTGCGTGTAAGTGTGTGTAAGTGCGTGTAAGTATGTGTATGTGCATGTTAGTGCGTGTAAGTGTGTATAAGTACGTGGAAGTGCATGTAAGTGCGTGTAAGTACGTGTCAGTTTATTTAAGTGTGTGAAAGTGCGTGTAAAAGTGTGTAAGTGCGTGTAAGTGTGCAAGTAGGGCACAAGTGGGGCGCAAGTAGGGCACAAGTAGGGCGGAAATAGGGCACAAGTAGGGCGAAAGTAAGGCGCAAGTAGCGTGCAAGTAGGGTGCGAGTAGGACGCAAGTAGGGCGCAAGTAGGGCGCAATTAGGGTGCAAGTAGGGCGCAAGTATGGCGCAAGTAGGGCGCAAGTAGGGCGCAAGTAGGGCGCAAATAGGGCGCAAGTAGCGCGCAAGTAGGGCGCAAGTAGGGCGCGCGTAAGGCGCAAGTAGGGCGCAAGTAGGGCCCAAGCAGGGCGCAAGTAGGGCGCATGTAGGGCAGAAGTAGGACGCAAGGAGGCCGCAAGTAGGGTGCAAGTAGGGCAAAAGTAGGGCGCAAGTAGGGCACAAGGAGCGCGCAAGTAGGGCGCAAGTAGGGCGCGCGTAAGGCGCAAGTAGGGCGCAAGTAGGGCCCAAGCAGGGCGCAAGTAGGGCGCATGTAGGGCAGAAGTAGGACGCAAGGAGGCCGCAAGTAGGGTGCAAGTAGGGCAAAAGTAGGGCGCAAGTAGGGCACAAGGAGCGCGCAAGTAGGGCGCAAGTAGGGCGCGCGTAAGGCGCAAGTAGGGCGCAAGTAGGGCCCAAGCAGGGCGCAAGTAGGGCGCATGTAGGGCAGAAGTAGGACGCAAGGAGGCCGCAAGTAGGGTGCAAGTAGGGCAAAAGTAGGGCGCAAGTAGGGCACAAGGAGCGCGCAAGTAGGGCGCAAGTAGGGCGCGCGTAAGGCGCAAGTAGGGCGCAAGTAGGGCCCAAGCAGGGCGCAAGTAGGGCGCATGTAGGGCAGAAGTAGGACGCAAGGAGGCCGCAAGTAGGGTGCAAGTAGGGCAAAAGTAGGGCGCAAGTAGGGCACAAGGAGCGCGCAAGTAGGGCGCAAGTAGGGCGCGCGTAAGGCGCAAGTAGGGCGCAAGTAGGGCCCAAGCAGGGCGCAAGTAGGGCGCATGTAGGGCAGAAGTAGGACGCAAGGAGGCCGCAAGTAGGGTGCAAGTAGGGCAAAAGTAGGGCGCAAGTAGGGCACAAGGAGCGCGCAAGTAGGGCGCAAGTAGGGCGCGCGTAAGGCGCAAGTAGGGCGCAAGTAGGGCCCAAGCAGGGCGCAAGTAGGGCGCATGTAGGGCAGAAGTAGGACGCAAGGAGGCCGCAAGTAGGGTGCAAGTAGGGCAAAAGTAGGGCGCAAGTAGGGCACAAGGAGCGCGCAAGTAGGGCGCAAGTAGGGCGCGCGTAAGGCGCAAGTAGGGCGCAAGTAGGGCCCAAGCAGGGCGCAAGTAGGGCGCATGTAGGGCAGAAGTAGGACGCAAGGAGGCCGCAAGTAGGGTGCAAGTAGGGCAAAAGTAGGGCGCAAGTAGGGCACAAGGAGCGCGCAAGTAGGGCGCAAGTAGGGCGCGCGTAAGGCGCAAGTAGGGCGCAAGTAGGGCCCAAGCAGGGCGCAAGTAGGGCGCATGTAGGGCAGAAGTAGGACGCAAGGAGGCCGCAAGTAGGGTGCAAGTAGGGCAAAAGTAGGGCGCAAGTAGGGCACAAGGAGCGCGCAAGTAGGGCGCAAGTAGGGCGCGCGTAAGGCGCAAGTAGGGCGCAAGTAGGGCCCAAGCAGGGCGCAAGTAGGGCGCATGTAGGGCAGAAGTAGGACGCAAGGAGGCCGCAAGTAGGGTGCAAGTAGGGCAAAAGTAGGGCGCAAGTAGGGCACAAGTAGGGTGCAAGTAGGGCGCAAGTAGGGCACAAGGAGGGCGCAAGTAGGGTGCGAGTAGGGCGCAAGTAGGGCGCAAGTAGGGCGCAAGTAGGACGTAAGTAGGGCGCATGTAGGACGCAAGTAGGGTACAAGAAGGGTACAAGTAGGACGGAAGTAGGGCGCAAGTAGCGCGCAAGTAGGGCGCAAGTAGGGCGCAAGTACGGCGGAAATAGGGCGTAAGTAGGGCGCAAGTATGGTGCAAGTATGGCGCAGGTTGGGCGCAAGAAGGGTGCAAGTAGAGCGCAAATTGGGCGCAAGAAGGGCGCAGCTAGGGCGCAAGTAGGGCGCAAGTAGGGCGCAAGTAGGGCGAAAGTAGGGCAGAAGTAGGGCACAAATAGGGTGCAAGTAAGGTGCAACTAGGGCGCAAGTAGGGCGCAAGTAGGGCGGTAGTAGGGCGCAAGTAGGGCGAAAGTAGGGCGGAAGTAGGGTGCAAG
>SZWC01039763.1:0-12564 GCA_023375785.1 Penium margaritaceum
TCTATATCTATATCTATATCTATATCTATATCTATATCTATATCTATATCTATATCTATATCTATATCTATATCTATATCTATATCTATATCGATATCTATACCTATACCTATATCTATATCTATATATATATTTAAATATATCTATATTTATATCTATATATATTTCTATATATATATCTATATCTATATCTTTATTCATATCTTTATCTATATCTACATTTATATTATAATCTATATATATCTATGTATATTTATATATTTATATTTATATCTTTATTCATATTTATAAATATCTATATTTATATGCTTTTATGTTCGTTTTTTATTTATATGTCCATCTTTATATATTTGTGAATTCATTTTTCTATATGTTTTTCCATATTTATATCTGTACCCATATGCATATCCATATCCATTTCAATGTCTACATTTTTAACTATATCTGTATTTTTATCAATATCCAGTTTTTTTCTTAAGTACAACTTGTCCAAAAAGAATTTTTTCATTTACATGTTTTTATCAATATGTATGTTTATTTCAGGAGTAAACCATGGATGAAGTCGTTTGTACTGGATTCATAATATTTTGATTTTATGGTACGTTTCGTGCGCATACTGCGATGTTGGAACGGCTGTACCTTTTTTCGTCTTGTTTTCATTTCTGTCATATCTTGTAAATTGTTTTTTCGCGTACGTTGATGTTCAGACAGTGATTTGGTGTCGATTGTCTCTCTCTTAGCTTCGGTTTCCGATGATGTTTTTCTGTATCACTCCTAATGATGCGAAGTCGGACTGAAGGATCGTGGACCCTATTCAGCGACGCTATACTCTCTTAAGAGTCACTATTCACTTTTATCTGCTGACATTTCGGTATATAGGATAGACGACTTGGAGGGTAGCAGGCGTCGATATGAATGCCATTAGAACGCGGCATCTTCTAAACATCAGATTCGTAAGTCGGCATATATAATTGATGCGTTTCCAAAACAGGTCCCTGCCTTCGTCAAGATCTCCGCTCGACAGTCGTTTTAGGGGCGGGTCGCAGACACAGCAGCTCGGATATATTCGCCCAAAGGCTTTACAAACACAACGCTCAATCCATGCCGTTGTCTTGTAGAGTCGTACTGGGTAGTGCTGCTGAAACCGGTACCCCGCCACGCACAAAAACTCCATTCGTCCGATACTTGAGGTCTCATACGAGATGGCAAGAACACTGTTAGTCCGCACGGGAAGATTGTCCAATTTTTTCGTTTTTCGCCTTATTCGGTCTCCTTATTGGGGCGTTCCCAGACATGCCCCGTCTGTCCCCTTTGCCCAAGTTTGACGACCAAGGCATTATAGTCAGGCGGCTCTGAATCGTCATGCTCTGGGGATGAGATCGCCACGAGACATTGCGTCGCCTAACTGGGGTGAGGGGATGGTAGCGAGGTGTGGGAAACAGTGTGCCGGTCCCTCTGTTCCCCAGTAAGATTGTCGCTGTCAGTTTGCTGATTGTAAATCGCAGCTGAAATATCTTGAGATTATGGTTCTAGTACACTTTCAAGACTTTGAATGCCACATTTCATCGCAAACATCAACATGATTACGTGAGGAAATCAGTCGGTGAAAACGCGTGTCCCACACAGCCTTGCATACGTGCGACCTTACGCTTCAGCTTCAAGCCTCGGTACGTTGACGTCATGAAACAATAGAAATCCACCTGAGCATCAACCGGCGTGCGATTGTCACGTATCCTTGTGACGCGGCTTCATTTCAAAGGCACCACAAAGATCACGATCCTTTGGCGACAGAGACCCCTCCACGAGATGCAGCGATCGTACCGGATGTACGGGCACAGTGGACCCACCCCGTGAGAGAACCTGGACACGATAGACAGCTCTTGAGGGTACGGTATGGTGCGCCAGCGCCAAGGATGTGGACAGCCATACGAAAAAATAAATGGCGTTTGTCTTGATCTATCCATAGGGCAAGACTGGTAAGGCTGCGAGGTACCCGCCAATCACACCGGCAGTTCTTAAATACCCAGTTCTGTTAAAAAGCCCATTTACACAAAAGTAGATTTACCATAGTGCCTCATGATTTCATGCTGTAGAGTAATTTATGATTCTTTCTGGGAAGAGCAAATATTTCCGAGCTGCTGCAAATGCGCCACGCACCGACCCACCCGGACTGCCGAGCGAGAATCGTGACAAGGGCAGGTACCTGTTTCCACAGCAGATGTCCAAGCAATGTTGAGAATGAATTTTGATGTCTGGATTATGCCAAGTTCTAACAGCCACAGTATCGACAACTGCTACCCTAGAAGTTGCCCATCTTATATGCCGATCAAACGGCCAATTGACCGTGGATAGTGAATCGTACGTGGCAGAAGAGAATACGAGACCCTTCCATACGACTTCGCATCCACGCGCGCCACTTCTCAGCCACATACCTCCTACCCCTTCGTCCACATTACTTCAATCGGCTCGCCGATGGAAAGTGCTCTGTCGCTCGATAGAAGAAAATGCGACTATCGAACGACCAAACGCCTCCATTGGTGACCCCATCAGTGTATGGAGGACGCATGGAATCTCTCCTAAGTGCGACTATTTCCTTGCATGGTATGTCAACAAGATTTTTGCTTGATTAATTTTTTGTGGCCATAGCGATTTCCAGTTGCAGATAGGCATCCGACAAGATGGCGCCTCAACTACAGGCCTCTCCGCTACACTAAGATCAGTTCGAGCATCGCGGACTGGCGACAAAAAGCGGGCGTGACTCCACGTCGAAAGTAGGGTCGAACTAGGCACCTCGCATTAATTTATCCTTCAGGGAATTCATTATTTATTTTCATAGTGAACGAAACCATTGCAATCCACTTTATTCAATTCATCTTTAGTAAGGAAAAGGTCTTGTTCGAGCTATATCCTACCGTTTCCCAATGTCAACACCAAACATTCGGGCGATCCTGGGCCAAAAAATTGCGTCATGAACTTTGTTTTGTCCTCGAGTGCCAAATCTGGCATGAGGTATTAACTAAAGTATTCAATTTTTGGAGAGAACATCTAGAGTGTAGCAAAAGAGAAGAATTTGTGCTCCAAAGAAATGATTTCATAGCAAAATCATCAAGCACTAGGGTAGATTACACATAAGTTTGATCATGGGTTCTTTTCTACTTCGGAGTGAGATGCCACTACATGACATAAGCTGCGCCTATTCATGAATAACAAATTGCTCCATCAAAAACTACAAAACATTGTGAGACTTGAAACATACCTTGACAACATGCAAAATTCCCCTTGTAACCTAAATGAAATGTACTATTTTATGCAAATTATGGGACAGATAAGGAATTTAAAGAGTATTTGCGTGTATAAATTGACATAAAATTAAGGGACAAATCCTGACCAAATCTAGTAATGAATGAAAATCCACGTGAAGGGCAACAAAAGGTGAGATTATAAAAACATTTCCCACTACATGAATTCAATGGAGAAGACATTACCAACATCATCCCTCTAAATCCAAATTTAATAAGAAAACTTTACAGGAGGGAAAAAATAAAACATATGCATCCATACACCTACAAAACGTTTCTTCGTAAACAACTTGCCATGCCTTCAACTTCAACTACGCAAAACCACTACCATTTTCCATGGTTTAATGCCATACATGCATTTTACGGATGAATGTGTATGTGAGTTTCATACATGATTCTTTCATGACTGAAAGTTAACATTGAACGTGAAAGCTATTCAGTGAGAAAATATTAAATAATAAAACAAGAATAAATAAACCCATGGTTGGTCAAACATTCGATTCAACCACCATTCATACGTTACATCTGAAAGCCAAACTTTTATTTTCATTTTATTTCCTTTTCCACCTGAATTTTTAAAGCCAGATGAATGCATGTATTTGACATTGAAGAGGCACACCTAAGATTACACCTCGTAGTCCAAACAACTAAAAGGTATAGAGGGAGAGCTGCTCCCATCAACCTCTAAAGCTAGTGTTGAGTATCATATAGATTCAGTTCCTTTTATTTTGTTTAGTACACATTAAGGATGTATGAAAGAGAAAAAAAGCACATGATATTTTGTTTTTTTCATCTTACATATATTCTCTTAAAGGAAATGGAAAAATTTGGAAGTTTGCTTAAGATTTTTATGAATAGTTTCAAGAGTTGAGTTTCATTATTTTTAAGTTGAGTTTTATTTAAATTATACTCGATGTTCTCAACAAATTTGTTGGAGAAGGGAATCTAACTTCATTAATATGAGGTAGTTCAACATGAATGTGGTACGTTTATAGAGAACGTTTGGGATGGTTGGCATTTCCTTGGTGAGGAATGTGGAGGAGAAGGTGGTGAAGACTCTGGCACCTAATGACATAGTTTCTCTATGAAACAAACAGAGATGAAAAATATGTATTAACAAACATAGAGAGTGTATATGGGGATGATGGTGGTACAAGAAACCTATATTTCTTATTCTGATGTAACGTGACAAATGACATCTTCAGGTCACGTCTTTTCAATGTTTTTTTTATGATTTGTGCATGAAACTTTTGTTCTAATACGTTATGTGAAGGAAATAATCTTTCCATTTTTTTACATGCTGGTTGTCGTTCATAAAACTTCACAAGTTATTTTTTAATATTCTGAATACATAAGTGCATGTTTGATCATATATCGTAGGATGTGTAAAGATTGGGTATTTTTATTTTCAAGGTTTGTTATGATCTTTAATAGATTACATGTCGCTTCTAAAAGAGGTTTGAATAGTACCCATGATATTTTTAGACATGTCTAATACAATTGCAGGTTATGGACTCTTTATAAATGTGTTTTGTACTACTACCAATTGTTTTAGATTTTTGATAGAGAGAGACACTCTTCAAAGTGGTGAATGTGAGTAATTTTGTGTACTGTATATAATCAAAAGGGATAGTGGTTTTTTCATGATGGAGTTCTATGTGAGGGGGATATGGTATCACGCCCCATTAAGGAACTTTTGTTGGCTCTATGAAGGTAAATTGTAGTGGTTGAATTTTGGCAACCAATGCTGTTAAAGGTGGTTCAATAAAAAAGTATGGACTTATAATAATGATGAAAGGGTATTATATACAAATGTGAGTCAATACAATTTCTTTGTGAATTAGTTTAAAAGGGAGAATGGATCAGTCAATTATCAGGAGTGTAGGAAAAAACATATTTTGTTTAGAATATGCAGTTGTGGAATGGTATGGTGGGATACAATATACGTTATTCTTGGTGGAATCATTGAGTTCTATGCAAAACTTAATTCTAGATAGTATTTCATAGATTTAGGAGGTATAGACGAACTTCCCACATAATGCTTACATGAGTACCATTTACCATGTCTGTAGACAAAAGTGAGGTGAGCAGCTTATCATATGAACATTTGTGTTTAGGTGGAGAAAAGGTTTTACCATAATGTGGAAGTTTGCAAAACATTTAGTTGTGCAAGGGTATGTGCATGCCTAATTATCACATAGAAGATCTTGTAAATGTTAAAATCATTATATACCAGTTTTTGAAAGGTATTATTCCTTTTGAGTTTTGTGTGCATTTAAGACCTCTTTATTATTTGTGCAAAGATAATGAATTTCTCTAAGTGGACCATTTTTTCATGTAATCAAAGAAGGGTTAATGAATAATGTCATAAACAAAGCTACATTTTGATTCTTGATCATGTTGATAATGATGTTAGGCATTGTAAGATCTTCTTCCATTTAATGGTATGTGGGATGAAAATCATCAAGTCATGAAACTGAGGTTGAATATGAAGTGCATGTTGTCATATAATGTGATTTAGATGAAGGACAAGTTTGGTGAATGGTTGTATTTTGTAGAAAATAGGGGAACCATGAAATACCATGGTGAATAATGGATAGATGAAAGAGGTATGGGGTTTTATGATTGGATCTTTTTGTGTGATGTTTTACACTTTAGTGAATACATTGCACGCGTAAATGGGTCATTGGTGGTTAAATAAATGAAATGAGCATAGTTCATGACTAAGTTTCCATGAAAAAACCCATGATGTCCAAAGTATGCATGAATATGAATTGATGATTTAAATTAGCAAGGCGTATGTAATTTTAAGAGAGAATGGAGATGAGAGGAGGTAATTCAGAAAGTTTACACTCATAATGTTTTTTCAAAGTTGTAAGTTCCTCTCAATTTCCATGAACACAGATTTTATAGATGATTGAATTAGTTTCCATGCTTGTGTGAAAGGGATGTAGTCCATAAGCGACCACTTAAAGATAATTGTCCATGCCAAATTCCTTAGGATATCCAAGTGATTAAGTCACTTGATATGTTAAAATAAATTTAGGTTGGGAGGAAACTCTTTCACACATGGAAGGTTCTTCACGAGTTACATCTGATGTTATTTGAATTAAAACAAACCATACCTGTACATTTGAACACCATTGATATGTTCTTTGAATGTAGATCGAGTAGAAAGATGTGCTAAGACCCCTCAAAATAGAAGGGCGAGATAAGAAATATGTTTTAATTTGAATTCATGAGTGATGAAAGAGAGATAAAAACAGTCTTTGAAAATTATGGCCCCTTTAGAAATAATGGACATAATCCTATGGTAAGAATATTATCATCATTGTATCCATAGACTGAAATAAGGTCCAAGAAGGGGGTACCATGAATGCAGGCTAGCATCTCATATGCATGCACATGAAACTTGAGGGACAAAAATGAGAATTGACTTACCGTGAATACATATATTATTTCTCGATAAAGAACTCCATGTGGGATTAGCAACGTCATGTGTTTTTAAGGCATTCTTGAATTTAAAATGTACAAATAAAAAAGTGTGGCCGCAAAAATATAGAAGTTAAGAAGCTATGCACATATAAATCTAGTAGGAGAATGAGGCTTGTTGTTCGTTTGTTGGGAATAAAACAGAGGGAAAGAGGGTGTTGAGCGAATTTGGGAAAGAGACTTGAGAAAATTGAATCGAGATCAAAATGCAAGTGAACAATTGGTAACCGTGGGAGGATATCATGTCACACTGGGAGTGCCTGGGACTGAACGAGTGAACATGTGTGAAATGGTTAACCCATGATAGAAGTATGAAACTTCCGCAAATGTATAGATATGGATTGTGTAGAGAATGTAGGTGAAGTGCTTGACGAGGTAGATCTTAGGCTTTCATCTGTAGGCGAATGGGCCAATCTGGTTTGTACCAGGCATTTCTCCGTTGGTGAGATTGCAAAGTTTAGTGGAGCGAATTGTCGGTGCCTACTCGTGTACTGCCAGGCACTTGGCTTGGAAATGTTCAGAATCTTTCCTGCTTTGAAATCGTACAGTCCTACAGTTTTATTTACTGTTTCGCAGTTGGTCTCTTGAAGTCAGTTGACTTGGTTGGGATTGCACTATACCCATGTTGGAGAGATGCGATTCTGGTGGCGTTTCGCGTCTGCTGTTCAAATTTCCTGGCGAAGTTTGTTACAAAGATAGACGCACAAATGTTTCTCCTTCCATTGGCCGTTTGTTCGCCGAGGTACGTGATTCAAAACAGGCCAGTTCGGATGACAGCCGTCGACCAATATCACTTCGTTTCATGGAGGGATCCGAACTGATGTCCGCAGTGTCATGTGCATCCATCGCTCCGTCTTGAACAGATGCGATGCAACAGTCTCTTCGAATGCCGGAAGCGGACGTACGTTGGCCGCAGGTGGGAATGGGTAGGATGCGGAATCCCGCAATCCCTCTTTCCGATGTCAGCATCCAGTGCTCGAAGAAATATAGCTCGCCAGAGATGGTTGGGAATGCGGCCGCGGCTGGTTAACGTTCTTGCTACGGGCGGGTTTGAGCTCGCGATGGCATCGTGGACACGTACAATGCCCTCTCATCAAGCGATGTTTAGTGTCCAGAACCGTAGCGAAATTAGAACTCTCCCTCATTAGGTTTAGCAAATCGTCGTGAAAAAGTTTTCGATTCCCATTAGCGCCGCATAGAAGCGTCGCTTGCCGATTCGATCATTCGAAATCCATCATCAGTTAGTGGGCACCGGCCATCTGGACTGGACCACCTCAAGAGGGCGAAACCAGCCCTCCGAGAGACGGTCGTCATGGACCGTCGTGGAGGAGGATCGAACTAGACTTGTCCATGATGGTTGTCTCGGAGGACGAGCTTTGCACTCTGGCTTTGGTTAAGTCCGGATGGGCGGAAGTTGGCAGGATTGCGACGGGTTTTGCGTTCAGCAAATCAACAAGCGAGGCAGCTGTCCATTACCAATCGGATCCATCAAGGGGTGTGTCTTTCACGACGATTTCGGTGAACCGATGAAAAAGCAGTAATTTTTGGTAACGGCTTTGTACACGTCCGGAATAAACGCATCCTGAACTGCGCAGTTAGGAAGCGTTTGGCCGAGTCCTCCACGACGCCCTCGCGAGCGCAAACCCACCCGTCGCCAAAAAGTTCACCAGCCGCGGCCTGCGTATTCTTGCCCACTTCCGCTGGCTCGAAGCTCCCCTTGGTCCGCCGTGCTTATGCCTCGCGCAAGGCCTCTTTGTCCAATGACTTTCGCCTCTAATACTCCAAAATGCCTTCCCCAAATAATTGCCGTCGAAGGTGAGTAGGTGAAACACGTAGGGGGTAGACCTAAAAGTTGCTCTACTCGCCCATTCCCACCTGCGGCCGTCGTCGGTATGAACTGTCGCTGTGCACGAAAAACAAAGGTAAGGTTGGATTCGACCGAGTTGCCGCGGGAGAAGTCGACTCGGATCCACCATCGATAAATCTTCTCATGACCAAGTTCGAACTCAGACGTCCGGTTGAAGTATTACTGCCGCCGTCGGCGCTGCCCTCGGACGGCGAAGTCGGATCCGACTTGTTCGAAGTCGGAATCCTACCGGAACTTCACTCTGACTGCGAATCCGAGGAGGACCGCTTCCGAAACCAAAGATGCCCTAAAGCTCGCGGTTTACGAAGAGGACGGATAGAGAAAGAACCGACCATATCGAACTTTTAAGCTAGCGTGCCCGCAACTACTACTTTTCTAGCAGCATACCGACGCCACTTATATTGCGACAGCATGTATCCAGTATCCGAAAAAATCAAACTGCCATACCCAAGCCCGGTGTTTTATAAACATTATTCCGCAAGGTGAAATATTTGTAACAATGTACTTATGTACAAACTAGAGTGTAATTTTCGCTCAGCCAAACACAACTGTGCAACAGAACACCAACAACCAATACGCGACACTATGTCATATTCGTACAAAGATATGATTAACCCCTGCAAAATGACACCAAAATTATACATTTAAATGTAATTATTACATGCGTAAGTATGTTAAAGCTCAGTTACGCTTGTAAAAGAACCAAATCTGTCAATTTTTTATAAATATGAAATCATGATTCCCAAATATAACGTATGTAATACAAAGCAAAAATAAATGTTTGTACATGACATAAACAATTTAAAAAAGAAAAAGAGACATGCCTATATACTATCACTAATATCTCAATTCAATGTACTTAGTGATAAGAAATAATATTCATGGGTATTCTATTCCTTTTTTACTACGCCGGGTATGCCGTGCAAAATTTTCAACCCCTGGGTATGCCAAATTAATTATGTACGCGATACGAGTATCCAAGCAATTTTACCCTTACGAAAAATAATATTTTTAACCTTTATCGTTTTTTCATGGTTATATTATCCTTTGGAAATTGATTGTGGTCTGGTCTCTTGGACCGTAAAGTGTCCCCCAATCACAGATTTGGCCATGATTACAAATTTGGCCATGAAAGTTTTATAAAGATATGAAAGTTTTGATGTAAGTAGAAATTAAATCATGAAATTCCGTACAAATGGAATAAACGAACCAAATTTTGAAATAAATATTATAATTTACAATTATATTTTTTAAGGACGAGTGCCTATACATGTAAGAAAGCATGATAGTTTTACTCAATTCAAAATTTTGATGTAAAAATCACAAAATGTAAAATATTTAATTATGTAATAATCTTCATGAATATACACCATGAATTTTCCAAAATCTAAAATTATGAAATGAAAAACGTTACAAGTGAGCCTAAAAACATGATGACATGAGAAACTTTGAAGGAAAAGATCTCTAGCATTCATTTTTACATTGAATTGATTATCAAGAGCAATATTCCTTCAATACACCATGAACTGGTCTTTGGGATGCTTTGTCAATACAAGATGTGAATCTTCGTCCTGCCATCTGTCACCGTTGTGGCTTTACTGAAGAAGAGGTTCACCTCACCCTTCGTTATGGCTATTTGAGTAAAGCTAGGTGAAGACCGTAGTTTGTTTCGTCAAATTTGAGAAACGAGCGACAGTTTATGAACAGTATTGATGATGACGTTCGATCGCGGCCAGTTCTCGAAAAAAATACGGCCAAACGAATTTAGGTATTAACGTATCTTATGAAGGTCAACCCCGACTCGGGCGTCTTGTCAGGTCGCCACAGCAGCCGATGCGTGTTTGTCCCTCCTGACTCTCCCTGTCATATGTGGTTCTGTGCCGACGTCCATTCCCCTTGGGATGGTAACGACGAGAAGCATAATAATTTACCTATCTACCTTGCGGCTGGTTCATCTCGACGGAGAGGACTTCCAGTAATGACGCGTCTCACAAATGAGGTCCTGGTTTTCTGTTTTTCATCGAATAAGAAGAACACGAAGCCGTTTCCTTTTAGGACGCGCCATCGTGTGCCATGCGCCAAGCCTTCGTACGCAGTTTCTTGTGTCCTTTCGTTTTGATAAACTGGCAGTTTCATTCGATTCGATCTTGTTCCTGTTGCTATAAGAACGACCCTAAGAAAGCTGAATATTATATTTTCCATCAATTTGGAAATTGTTTAGACGAAACTCTATGAAACCACAGAGGTCCATATAGTGACAATGAGCACAGTGAAATTGTAGCGTCAGCGTACTGCCGCTCGGCACCTGTTTGTTCAGGTGGACGATCATCTGGATTGTGTGAAGTCGGTGAAAAACTTAAAACACGGAACTTTAAGGACACGACGACTGAAAGAAAAATGTGCAGCGCTGGCTGCTGCAACGTCAGTCTCCTAAAACGGTATCGTCGGTGGCAAGAGAGTGGATCGAACTGATTCGCAGCGTACCTGCATGAGATACATCGAAAGCGCTTTGCGACTCGCGAGTAGACATCCAGGAGTTGTCGTCTCGGAAGGAGGAGACAAAGATACATTAATAAAAGTCGTTAAGAAGGGTGTGGACCTTGGACCACTGGTACGGGGTTGCGGTTACTCTCATTGCTGCTCAGAGACAGTACGGCCATTTTCCAAACTGACGCAAAAACAACCTGTCTCCAGATTAATCCACAGACGAACATAGAGGTCTTTCCTAACACGTCATAATGCTACAGAAAGATGTGTGATTCGAAACATGCAAAACATAAATCAGTTCAAAATACTTGAATCCAGTATTTTTATCCATTTACCGAAGTTTAGGACTATTTTCTTAACTTCAATAAAAATACTCCATTACATAATATCAAAAGCTCAAGAGGTCAATAAAAAGAATTCACATTTTGAGACTATGTAATGATCAGTGGTACAACAAGAAAACATATAACATTCACGAGGATTAAATAATTTAAAAACAATTAGTGTTTTTTGAAAATAATATGCTTTCTGATGTCCATACGGTGCTTAAAAGAAAAACATTTCATCATAGTCAGGCTTCACTTTCTGCTTTAATAAATATATCGTTGCGATAATTGAAGTTGTTGAACTCAAAAAATAACATCAAATGGTTTTGAATGAAAAAAATCATATATATTCATAAAGAAGGACTTAACTCAATTCACAATGGCATAAATTGAATCATATAACCACAACAAATAGATGAAAAACTAAAACAATCCAAATTTATAAAATTATTTGTAAAACGAAATGTACTTATTCGAGTAAAATATTTTATTTCTTTAATGATTTTAAAAAATCCAAAAGAATCGACCTTCACAAAAATGCAATACAAGAAAACTAAATCAATTTTATTAAACAAATGCATGGTGTCATAATGATATGTTTCAATAAAATTTCTGTTCATTTGGTTATTTCTTCAGTAAAGATATACATACATTTTATGATTCAATTTGATAATTTATTAGGTATACTAAGAAAAGAACTACATAAGCATGCACATATTGTACACATAATGAGAACAAAAGCCTTACGACCTTTCTACATCACATTTACTTAGATGTTCATGATGAACTCAATATTTGATAAATAGTATGATTTCATTAAATTTTTGACCAATCATTTTCAAACTTGGGGTGGGCCATACTTTAGTTTATGGGTAGTTTAAGAAGAATCGATTCACATTGATAAATTTTTATTAACATCACATTCACCACTATATTCCTATGTTCAATCTATCTTAATCTATTTATATCTCCTCATCTAACTGTATTCATTCTACCCCTTCCTTTGAGTTCTGTGCCTTTCATTCTCTCTCTCTCTCTCTCTCTCTCTCTCTCTCTCTCTCACACACACACACACACACACACACACACACTC
>SZWC01039766.1:0-12563 GCA_023375785.1 Penium margaritaceum
GTGTCCACTTAACACTTGGTCACTTTCGCGCGAGGTGCTAGTCAAAGACTAACTCCTGGGGCTTAGACCAACTAGTGTCTTCTTTATACTGTTCCTTAGTTGGACAACTCTGTGAGGAGCATCTAAGGCCAGATTGTGTAATTAGAATAAGGAATGAGCCTGGTACATATAGTCCTAGGCCTGGCTTCTAAGGTGTGTGGGCAGTGACACTTTTGGGGTGGTCACTCCAAACCACCTCACCAGTCCGCAAATTGGCGCATCCACTGACCGCCAAGTGGCGCACTCTCCTCATGCATGGAGAAATGTCTAAGAAACTTCCCCTGTGCTAGAAGGTCAAAAAACCTCCTGCGCACATCAAGGCTTGATCGCAGGACCTGTTGTCCCTAAGTCCAACATGCTATCCGTTGCGCTANACTTCTGGTGTCTCGCTTGGACTTGCACCACGAACAAGGTTTGGGGGACTTACTCCAAGGGAGCAGTGCATGCCCAACCTGTCCGTCAACCCATAGCAGTGGCCATGGGGCATAGAAGAACAACATCAGGTAGGGCCATGAGGAGGGCCATCGCTTGCAGCTGCGTGTCGATCTTCCATCCCACGTCATTGCATTGCGAGGCGAGCGATCAATCTGCTGCATGGCAGAGATGACATCATCTCCCTCCTCGATTCTCACCGTGAGGAGCTGCTTCATCGCAAAGATTTTGTTCGCAAGCGACTTGGATTGATGGATGGCACAAAGCTTTTGCAAAGCTTCTGCTGCCAGCCTCCAGCCTTGGAAGTAGCCCCACTGCGACTCGGCTGTCCTGGACACCAGGAGCATGAGCGCCTCCGTGTTCTTCTTTTCGAAGGCCTGCTTCTCCGCGTCCGTAGCAGTCGCCTCTGTGAGCACCTCCTTTCCGAACATGACATCCAGTAGTCCCTTATGGGAGAGGTGCACTTCAAACTGCCACCTCCATAGCCCAAAGCCTGGGCCGCCCGCATACTTCTGAATGGGCTCCGTCTCCTTCTTTGCCATGTGCGCAGCTGCTACTCCGACGCGTTCTCAGAACTTCACGGCGACGTCCAAGATGACGATCCCGTGTGCTGCGGAAGACGTGAACGTCGAAGGCGTTCAGACCTGTGGACCCATAACCCTTTGTCAAGATGAGATCCACGTGGTGTGGTCCCCACGTTTGTCTGATCATCTCTAATGGCTCACATCTACTGTTTTGGGCGAATCTGAGACTGAGCGTGAGCTTTCTGGTCGCCTCACGTTATGTGAGCAGGAATTTAGAGACAGTCAATTTTGCGAGGAGAATAACATCATTTTGCGTTACTTTGTGAACATGGACATTATCATAACATTTATAGGGCTAGTCATGAGCTTTCCAACGCACCAAACCGCGCGCGATTTGGCCAAGCGTAGGTGAAGGTATGCTTGCCGAAGCGCAGGTCTCACCCACCACAGAAGCTTGACGCCGCGACTCGCCATGGCGCCTTCGTTCACGTGCGAAGCGCCTTTCCCAAGGCGTATATCCCATTGCACATGGTGTGGGGGTCCCCTGCACTGTTTCCATGCACCCTACCCACTTTTGGGTCGCGTTTGGTGATAGGATGTGACGAGGTTCGAAACCTGGCCGTGGACATGCAGTCAGAATTTTGACCAAGTCCTCGAGTAACAAAACTCAGTACTGAGTTTCGGACGTTGAGCCAGGATTTTGGCTAAGTCCCTCAGTAACAACCCGCACTACTGGATCCGGTGGATGATCCATCTGATCAGGCGGATCATCCACCGGACGCCTCGGCAGGCCTATCGGAGCATTTTCTCCAGATGGTATTTTTGTTACTCGGTCCGATCGATTATCGACCGGATTTCAAGTCGCAGCCGGCTCTCACAGTTGCTGCGCATACCGCAACTTTGGAAGGCCATATCTCCCTTGATCTTGTCTCATTCCGGCGAAACAACTTCCACCGGATTCAGCAACTTGTCAACTTTCAGGGGCAATCCTCCATTTTAGGATGCGAGCAATTTTTGAGTCGCCAGCTTCGCTAGAGCGGCGTTTCCACTTTCTGGCGGCTCGTCGGCTCCTCCCGGCACCACACTTGGACATGCGGAGGGGCAATGTTTTCAACAATCTCCCCCTTGCACCTGCCATGCCCGCTGCTCCTGCTTGCTCTCACTCATCTTCCGCTGCACCCTCCAGCCTGTCATAGCTGGTCATCCCAAGTCCGGCCACGCTCATCGCGTGCCGGTCCGCGGGTTGCGCCCTGGTCAAGCAATCCGCAAGCATGTTGTGCGTGCTGCAGTGCTGCAGCACCACCTGCCCCTTCTTGACCATGTCCCGTGCGTAGTGATAACGCACGTTGATGTGCTTTGTCCTCCTGTGCTACGTCGGGTTGTTGGTCAGCGAGACGGAGCTGGTGTTGTCCTCTTCCACCACCGTAGGTTCAAGGAGCGGCACGCCCAGCTCCCCCAACAGCCTGATGAGCCACACCGCTTCCTTGAATGCCTCGTCCAGCACGATGTACTCAGCTTCCACTATGGAGGTGGCAACGCAGTCCTGCTTCCTGCTCGACCTCGAGACCGCTACACCAGCGAGGAAGAACACGTAGCCGGATGTGGACTTCCGCTTGTCCACATCCCCAACGTAGTCTGCATCCGTGTAGTAGACCGCCCGCCCCTTGCCGTTGAACCTCAGGCGCGCGTGCCGCGTTGCCTGCAGGTAGCGGAGGATGCGCTTGACCGCCTGCTAGTGTAGTGGCCCTGGGTCGGCCACGTACCTGCTCACTTGGCCCACCGCATCGGCTAGGTCCGGTCGAGTCGCCACCATGACATACATGAGGCTGCCCATCGCCGATTGGTACGTCACCCCTGCCATATCCTCCCGCTCTTCTTTTGTTTGTGGCGCCATTGCTACACTTAGTTCACAAGTCGTGGAGACAGGACTGCACAATGGTTTGCAGTCCTCCATGCCGTACCGCTTCAGCACCTCGGCCACGTATTTGGCCTGCCCCAGCTCAAGCGTGCGCGCCCTCCGGTTCCGCGTAATGCTCACCCTGAGGTAGAACTCCAGCTCCCCCATGTCCGACATCTGGACCCTGCTGCTCAGCTGCTCTTTCAACTGCTGTTGGCTCGGCAGGTCTGAAGAGAACAAGATCAGATCGTCCATGTAGAGTGCGACAATCTGATGGAGCTTCTTGCTGCGACGCACGTACAAACTGTGATCTGCCTCACAGCGCTTGAAGCCGAGTTGTGCCATGAAGCAGTCCATCTGTTGGTACCAACATCGGGCCGATTGTTTCAGCCCGTACAAGGACTTCCGAAGCTTGCACACCTTTCCCTCCGGCGCCTCCACCCCCTCCGGCACCTCCATGTAGATTTCCTTGTCGATGATGCTATTGAGGAAGGCTGTCTTTACGTCCATTTGGTGGAGCTCCATGTCCTTTGTGGCTGCCACCGCAAGGATCGCCCGGATGCTTGTGAACTTGGGGACGGGGGCGAACGTCTCATCGTAGTGCTCGCCCTTACGCTGTGCATACCCGTTTGCCACGAGCCGCGCCTTGTAGTTGTCATCCACACCTTCCTTTGTGAACTTGGTCTTGAAGACCCACTTGGAGCCGATGACCTTGGCGTCTTTCGGCCTGTCAACCAGCTGCCACATGTCGTTTTCAGCAATGGACGCCAACTCCGACTTGATGGCGGCATCCCACTGCTCCCCCTCGGGCTGCGCAAGTGCCTCTTGTACAGTCTTCGGTTCCGTTGATGCAGCCAGCATGCACCGTGTCATGCCGATCCATCGACTGGTGCCTGTGTCAAAACACTTCCCCGCTCTCCGGTGCCTCGGGCTGCGGCACGGGAGTCTTGGCGGCGTCTCGTCGCTCTGCTGCAATCCTTCCGACTCAGCCCGCTCCGGTGAATCATCGACCGGATGGCTTCTCGAGGATTCCTCCCGCTCCGGTGAACCATCAACCGGACGGGCGACGCGTCTGGAGGATTTTTCTCTGACGCACGACGCGAACTCCACCAGGAGTGCGCGCTTCAGCACCCGCGGTGCCTCCTTCGACGGGTCATTCCGCCGGATCTCCAGCCCGGCTTCATTGTCGTCTGAGTCCTCCGTGTCGGCTGCTATACCTGCTGCAGCGCCGCGCTCCGACATTGCATCATCGACCTCTGCATCCGCCGGCTCCTCCTCGTAGTCAAGGAGCTGGAAGGACTCATCCTGTTTTGGAGTGTTCTCGACACTTATGTCGTTGCTGCTGCTGCTAAAGCTCTGTTGCTTGTCGAACTCGACGTCACGGCTGCGGATGATCTCTTGCATGCGCAGGTCTTAGAGCTGATATGCCTTTTGCGTGCTCTCGTAGCCAAGGAACAAGCACCGCTTTGCCTGCGGTTCTAGCTTGCTGTCGCGTCGTTGCACTGCCTGTACCATCGCGTGCACCTTGCACCCGAACACCTTCAGGTGCGCCACGTTTGGCTTGCGCCCGCTCCAAACCTCTTGCGGCGTCTTCAAGTTGCCCTTGCCCTTCAGCACCGCTGTTAGGGTGAGGTCAATGGTGTAGCTCGCTGTACTTACAGCCTCTGCCCAGAACCCTCGTGGCAACCCCGCATCCACAAACATGGTCCATATCATGTTGAGCATCGTCTGGTTTGCCCGCTCCGCTTCTCCGTTGGACTGTGGCGAGTACGGCGTAGTGGGTTCCCACTTGATGCCCTGCTGCTTCATCCACCTGCTGCAGCCCACGTACTCTCCGCCATTGTCGCTACGTAGCTTTCTGACCTTCCGGCCAGTCTGCCTCTCCACTGCTGCGACGTACTCCTTCAACCGATCCAGGACCTCGCCCTTCCGCTTCATGAAGTACATGTAGAGTTTCCGGGTGCAGTCGTCAATGAAAGTAACGAAGTATGTCAAGCCGCCGTTTGACGGTGTTTTGAACGGTTCGCATACGTCGCTGTGCACGACCTTCAGCTGGTCCTTTGCGCGAGCCTTGTTCTCGTTGAACGGCGTGCGCCGTGCCTTACCCAAAATGTAAGGCTCTCACGTTTTGTGCGCTACTGCATCTGCTGCCGCGTCTGCACCGTCGATGACGAGGCCGCGTACCATGTCGCGCTTTGCCATGTCCTTAACGGTTGCAGGCGCCGAATGCCCCAACTATCGGTGCCAGAGCTTTAGTTCAGCGCTTCCTCCCTTGGCCATGTTGACGATGCGCTCCTGCAAATCTACTACGTCGGATGCCGCGGGGACCACCTTGGTCTCTACGATGTAGAGACCGCCCTCACGCTTCACCTCTGGCACGACCTCGCCGTCGCCGTCGATACGCACCACTGCGCCTTTCCTGCGGAAGAGCACGTCATATCCCTTGTCCGTTAAGCGGCTAACACTCAGGATGTCAGCCAGGCCGGGGATGTGCTGCACATCACGGATTGTGCACAGCTCCTTCTTACCGCCCACCACGACTTCCACCTCCACGTCGCCTTGGCCGGCCGCCGGCTGGACTTTGTCGTTCGCGACCACCATTGACTTGGAGGAGTTCTCGTAGGTGACAAACCCCACGTTCTCGACTTGGGTGTGCTCCTCGGCCCCGGAATCCAGGCACCGCCTGTTGGCCTTCTTGAGGAAGTGGTTCTTGTTGCCGTTGAGGAGCGACCTGCCCTGGCTGTTTTTGCAGCTGGTCTTTACCTCCTCCAGGCACTCACGGGCGCAATTGCCCTCTTTGCCACAATTGCGGCACGCACCTTTCTTGGTGCCCTTCTTGCCGCTGCCCTATCTGCCACTTCCTTGGCCCCTGCTTCCACCACCCCGCGTTTTGGTGACAAGGGCCGATGAGGAAGACGAGGACTCCCCGCAGCTCTGTCGCTACGCCTCGTTGCGGATGTACTCTGCGACCGCGCCATAGGTGAGCTTGTCCTCCGGCCATCCTCTGAGAACAGTGATGAGAAGATCCCAACTGTCAGGTAGGGCCATGAGGAGGGCCATCGCCTGCAGCTGCGTGTCGATCTTCCACCCCACATCATTGCATTGCAAGGCGAGCGACTCGATCTGTTGCATGGCGGAGATGACATCATCTCCCTCCTCAATTCTCACCGTGAGGAGCCGCTTCATCACAAAGATTTTGTTTGCAAGCGACTTGGATTGATGGATGGCACAAAGCTTTTGCCAAGCTTCGGCTGCCAGCTTGCAGCCTTGGAAGTAGCCCCACTGCAACTCGGCTGTCCCGGACACCAGGAGCATGAGCGCCTCCATGTTCTTCTTTTCGAAGGCCTGCTTCTCCGCGTCCGTAGCAGTCGCCTCTGTGAGTACCTCCTTTCCCAACATGACATCCAGCAGCCCCTTATGCGAGACGTGCAGTTCAAATTGCCACCTCCATAGCCTGAAGCCCGGGCCGCCCGCATACTTCTGAATGGGCTGCGTCTCCTTCTTTGCCATGTGCGAAGTTGCTACTCCGACGAGTTCTCAGAATTTCACGGCGACGTCCAAGATGACGATCCCGTGCGCTGCGGAAGACGTGAACGTTGGAGGCGTTCAGACCCGTGGGCCCATAACCCTTTGTCAGGATGAGATCCGCCTGGTGTGGTCCCGACGTTTGTTCGATCGTCTTTAATGGTTCACAGCTACTGTTTTGGGCAAATCTCAGACTGAGCGTGAGCTTTCTGGTCGCCTCACGCTATGTGAGCAGGAATTTAGAGACAGTCAGTTTTGCGAGGAGGATAACATCATTTTGCGTTAGTTTTTGAACATGGAAATCATCATAATATTTATAGGGCTAGTCATGAGCTTTCCAACATACCAAAGCGCGCGCGATTTGGCCAAGTGTAGGTGAAGTTTTGCTTGCCAAAGCGCAGGTCTCACCCACCACAGAAGCCTGACGCCGCCACTCGCCGTGGCGCCTTCGTTCACGTGCGAAGCGCCTTTCTCAAGGCGCATATCCCATTGCACATGGTGTGGGGGTCCCCTGCACTGTTTCCACGCACCCTACTTGCTTTTGGGTCGCGTTTGGTGATGGGGTGTGACGAGGTTCGAAACCTGTCCGTGCACCTGCAGTCAGAATTTTGACTGTCCCCGAGTAACAAAACGTACTACTGAGTTTCGGACGTTGACCTAGGATTTTGGCTAAGTCCCTCAGTAACAACCCGCACTACTGGATCCGGTGGATGATCCATCTGATCAGGCGGATCATCCACCTGAAGCCTCGGCAGGCCTATCGGAGCATTTTCTCCAGATGGTATTTTTGTTACTCAGTCCGGTCGATTATCGACCGGATTTCGAGTCGCAGCCGGCTCTCAGAGTCGCTTTGCATACCCCAACTGTGGAAGGCCATATCTCCCTCGATACTTGTCCGATTCTGGCAAAACAACTTCCACCGGATTGAGCGACTCGTCCGCTTTCAAGGGAAGTCCTCCATTTTAGGATCCGAGCAATCTTTGAGTCACCAGTTCCGCCGGAGCGGCGTTTCCACTTTCTGGCGGCTCGTCGGCGCCTCCCGGCGCTACACTTGGGCATGCGGAGGGGCACTTTTTTCAACACTGGCTGCCCCTGTGCTGCTTCAACCGCTGCAATCTTCTGCTCTTTTTCTTGTTGTGGACGCACCCATGCCAAGTAAACTTGGCCACCCTTGCGCTCGCACCGCTTTAACGACTGAAAGGTCATGACGCACATATGGTTCCTCGCTTCCGCCACTTCCAACTCTTTCCTTCACCCCGGCACAACTGCAAAGTGAGATCCCCCCCCCCCCGCCTTCAGGACCACCCGCTTGCACCGCCAATCCACCTCCGGATTCCAAGCGTGCAACCAATTCCGGCCGGTCAAGCAATCGTAATCACCCATAGGGCAAGTGTGGAACTCCACGTCGCACACCAAGCTGACAAGAGGCCTGCTGCACTCCACCACTCCGGACACCTGCCGCGCCTTGGCCGACGTCCTGTCTGCCGTGCGAGCTCCAACCTTGTCGCCAACCTGTTGTTGAAGAAGCTATGGCTCCCATTCCCGTCTAGCAGCCCGCGTAGCTTCCTCAGATCCTTGAAACTCCCCTCCAGAATCTCAAAAACCAGCTCTAGGATGATCCCCGGAAATTGCCAGGTCTCACCTTCATTCCGCAACAACACTTGAGGCAGTTACTTAATCGGAAAAAGCCTTTTAGGGCTGGTGCTATCCTTTGCAGACAAAAGACTTGGAGCAGTAGGTCGTCCCCGCCTCACTATTACTGCCTGTTTCCTTGCTGTGCCTTGCGCTTGGGGCAATCCCGCTTGCGATGACCCTCCTCACCACTAGCCCAACACTTGCCTCTCGGTCCTTGCTGTCCCCCCGCGCCCCGCTGTCAGCTTGGATTGCATCCACCTCCATGGGCACAGCCTGACCCGGCTGCTCCACCCATGGTTGTCTTGCATAGCTGGTCCGACACGCATTGTAGCTTACCACGTCGATGCGCTCCGCCACCAATACCAAATCCGCAAAGGTCTCCAACCCGAGCACCACGAGTTCACGTTGGACGTGCGGCTTGAAGCCATCATGGTAGCAGTCGTACGCATCCACGTCCAAGAGGTCGTCAATCTTTGCCGCCAAGGTCAAGAAGCGTGTAGTGTAGTCCTTGACCGATCCACCTTGCTTGACGTGCTTGATCTTATCACATGCGACTCGGCTGCCGTTGAGGAGGTCAAAACGCGCTTGGAGCGTCTTCTTAAACTGCTCCCACGTCTCTGGCTTCTCCGTTAATGCCTGCACACCGAGTAGCACTTCCCGCCCTATTGGTAGACTCAACAATGGCTGAAGCAATGCCTGGGCCCCCAGCCCATCCGGCAACCCAGCGGCGTTCCGCCGGCACAATGCCGACCACCACAACAGCGCCATTCCCTAGAGCAGCGTAGGAGCATACTCTCGTCTCCTGGCCTCTTCTCCCAGAGGAACGCCCAACACCGTGAAGTACGAGTTTGCCGTGAAAAGGCACTCATGCGCATTTCCTTTGCCAGTTTAGAACTCCGGCTCCTTTGGCTTGAGCCGCCGAAAGGCAGGTGCGGATGCCAATGCAACACCCCGCAATGCACTGCTCCCTTGGCCGACGTACCTCGCCTGAACCTTCGTATACAGCTGCTGGTTCTCTTAGCACAACTTGTCGAGAGCACGCCAGATCTCCTCCATGAGGTAGGCCTGGTCATATGCCACTGCTGCCATGCTTCCGGTTGCGACAAAAAAATGAAAGGCCAAACGCAGTTGTGGCAGATCTTTTGGCTCCCTAGGGTCCGCGCTAAGACCGAGCGAACGTCCACGTGCCCTGATACCAAATGTGAACTGAGGGGCGCCCGGTGTGACGGTCACACGCCAAGACCTTGGGATAAACCTCCCACCCTAAACCCCTTGGTGTGTGGGCTAACCCTTGAGATGTCGCACGACCCTCTCCTTGTAGTTAGACCGTTGCTAGTGACCAAGGTTCCCGCGGTGCGACTCTCCCATTGACATTTGCACCAATGTGCGTTGCGAAAGACTTGTAGGATCGAATGGATGTGTACAAGGTGATGCTTGGAGAATAAGGAGATTTAGGCAAGGATCTAATCTTTAGACTTGATAGATCAGTACAAAGCAATTTACAAAGTCTCTGGGTCTGATTGGCATTCCTAGAACAACCCCTAGGCTTCCTTATGTACGAGCCTCTGTGAGCCAGCCAAAATCCCCTCGGTACTCCGAAGCCTTCTACTGAGGTGCACTCATAAAAAAACACATGCATCATGTAGTTCGCGCTGCAAGATTTCCAATGCACCAAAGAATGCCTCAATCTGTGGGGAGACATCTAAGTTATGGCCGTTTGAGTCCTCTATGCATGACGGCCGCTCACAGCACCGCCTGTGGAGGTCACGGCCGCCCGAAGCACCCTTGCTTACGAACGCAGCTCCAGGCGCCATGCCAAAGCACCCATGGACCTGAATAAACCTTGCCTTATTGGCTAAGCATACATCCAGGCGATTTGGCTCCAGTGGGCAAAAACGTCGTTCCGCCGTGCTCGAGGTTGAACCGGTCCGTCTCCTCTTTTTTGGGTGTGCGCCTCCCACCTTTGCACGGCTATATCGTTTTCGTCCCTGCACCAAATGACCCGGTTCTTGGGTTGATTTCACACTATTTTTGAGGTAGAAGACAATGAGAGCATCAAAACATGAATGTGAAATTATCATAATGACTTAATCACCGCCTTGACCGGCGGCTCCCATAACAGCTTTGGGGGTTGTAAGGGGTGGTTTGCTTGTGGCGGATGCCATGATGCTTGAGCCAAGGCTTGCATGCCTTGTACTCACCCCCGTTATCACTTTGGAGTATCTTCACCTTCTTTGAAGTTTGCCGGTCTACCATGGCGACAAACTCTAGGAACTTCTTCTTGACCTCTGTCTTTGTTTTGAGGAAGTAGATGCACAACTTGCGGTCGTGATCGTCGATGAAGGTTAGGAAGTACTTGCTTCCTCCGTTAGACGTTGTGCAAAAAGGTTCGCACACGTCACTATGGATCAGCTCCAAGACATTCTCCACTCGCTGAACTCTCCCAAATGTCTTCTGCTTTGCCTTTGCTTGGAGGCATGGTTTACACAATGTACACCCTTCTCCATGCTTCATGGTGCACCCTTCCATTCCACGGACTACCTATTGCTTGAGCATCTTCTGTAGCCTGCTATTAGCTACGTGGCCAAATTGCCGGTGCCACAGCTAAGCGTCGGTGTCCTTGGCTGATGTGGCGGCCACAGTAGTCACCGGCGGTACATCCTTTGGCTTCGGTTCCACTGTCTTGGTGGCACATGCCAGTCCCTCATCTGATGCCTTGGTGACTTTGGTTTGAAGGATGTGGAGGCCTTCGACTCTTAAAACTTGAAGCATGAGGTCGTCTTTGGTGTACAAAATGTTGATGTCCTCATTTTTTAAGGGCCTCAGATTCCTTGTTGGTGAACACCACTGTCATGTTGTTGTCGGTGATTTGTGAGAATGATAGCAGGTTTACTGCACACCACCTTTTGAAGGTTGACCGCCTTCTCCACAACGTTCACCTTAAATGTGATTACCTTGTCCCCTTCGCCCATGGCTTGGACGACGCCGCTGTTTGCATACTTGATGCGCATGTCAGACTCAGCCATGGGGACAAATCCAACCTTCCCTTTTGAGGAGTGGTGGTTGGTGCCCGAGTCAAGGACGAATGCCCCGGGCCTAAGAGGCGCTGCCCCCTTCATGGAAAACCCTTCAGCCCCCTCCTTCCCACCATTGTTCCCGCCTTCTTCACTAGGACTATGGCAGTTCCTAGCCCAGTTCTTTGCCTTGCCACAGTTGTGACAGTTGTCGGACTTCTTGGAACTCTTCCCGCCACCATTGCCTTTCCCTCCACCACCACTGTTAAAAAGTGCCCCTGCCATGGATGCCGTTTGCCGTTTTCCTGGTTCAACCACTAGGGAGAGGTTGGATGTCTAATCTGATTGCAGATTTGGACTCCTTGGATTTCGCCATGCAGTTGCGAGCTTTCAGTTGCTCGATTTGGTTGAGAATTCAGAAAGAAAGCCCCGTCCGAAGTTCGGGTGGTAGGTGGGTGGAATCTGGGTTCCGTCATTGGTGACGGAGTAATTCCACCACCAGTGATCCGAGTTCGACTTCAATGAGCTCCAAGGGCACATGGGCCATGAACAAAAAGGATGTGGATGGTCTTCTGGACCAGGGCAAGCCTCCCCCCACGTTGGGATGACAGGAAGGGCGCTTCAACAGGCCACCGTCGAAGCGCCTCCCGTCATTCCCGTTCGTGGGTATGGTGGGCGGCTCGGCTCCACCATGGCTTACTCTAACGGCCGTAGCAGGGGCTCTACTGCTCCGTTTTGGGCGTGCTTGGATGCGTTGGAAAGCTTAGATCACAGGCTATAAGAATCTGATGTAATCTCACCAAAATAACTAACCATTGATGATTCGTAGCCTTTCTCAGTTTCCGCAATCTGTGTTCTGCCTGAACTCTGCTCACTTGGTGTTGTGGCGACCCAAAGCACACACCTCCCTTGGAAGTCTCTTTGCACTAAGGAGCCGTGGACACCTAGGCAGTTCAGGGCACGCCAGGAAAGCATTCCTGACAAAGGGTTATGGGCCCACAGCCCTGACCTGCCTACCAAGACGTTCACGGCTTCCGCAAACGCACGGGAGTGTCGCTCCGGGCGATTTCGCCGTCGCACGCTGAGAGTGTCCATTGCAGAAGTTCAACATGGCGCAGAATACAGAGTCCTCGCCCATCCAAAAGTACATGGGTGGCCCAGGCTTTGGGCTGTGGCAGTGGCATTTTGAGATCTACCTCACGCACAAGGGACTGCTGGAGCTCGTGAAGGGAACGGAGGTTCAAGATGCGAGCGCAACTAACGAGGAGAAGACGGCCTTTGCAAGGAAGAACACGGAGGCGCTGATGCTTCTCTTGTCGGTGCTGCATGAATCTCAGTGGGGCTATATCCATGGCTGCGAGCTGGCAGCGGACGCGTGGAAGAAGCTCTGCTCCATCCACCAATCAACATCCCTAGCCAACAAGATCTTCGCAATGAAGCGACTCTTGACGGTGAGGATCGAGGAGGGTGAGGACGTCATTTCTGCCATGCAACAGA
>SZWC01039768.1:0-12563 GCA_023375785.1 Penium margaritaceum
CTGGAATGGCAACAGCACCTTGACGGAGGAACCGCGACGGAGGCAGTGCTGACGACATGACTATAATGATGATGATGATCGAGATGATCAAGATGATGATGATCATGATGATGATGATGATGATGATGATGATGATGATGATGATGATGATGATGATGATGCGGCGTCGTGTATTCGATCACTCGTTTGATGTGCAGGGTTGCGCCGGCAATTTCAGTGCCAGAGAAGAATCGACAGGATCGATGATGTCCGACATAGACCACCAAAACTGCTTGTCGAACACATTGGCATGCAGTGACGACATAGGTACATCCTATCCAACCCACATCGACATGACAACCTCGT
This sequence comes from Penium margaritaceum, assembly GCA_023375785.1. NCBI lineage: Eukaryota > Viridiplantae > Streptophyta > Zygnematophyceae > Desmidiales > Peniaceae > Penium > Penium margaritaceum. The sequence continues at coordinate 346 of SZWC01039768.1, forward strand.
GTCGATGTGTATTGTTGCGCCGGCAATATCGGGGCCATAGAGTAATCGACCCTGTTGATTCGACAGGATCTATGGTGCATGGCATGGGCTGCACCTAAACAGCTCATCGAACATATTGGCAGCGCCATGACATGTCGGCGCCATGACGTGCATGTGGTGAGGGGGTGGCGATGGTCTCAGAAAGCTAGAGCCGAGTCGCAAATGACAGGGCCTCCCTGGTTTGGGAGTTGGAGACGGATTCGAAATCGGCAGCCAATCGCCGCTTCAGCAAACTGGTGGTTCGAGACCACGCCGGTTCGACGGCAGCCTCAACGGCCCTGCAAATCCTCCCATGCGCGAGAAACGGCGACATCGCCGTGACACCGCGCATTTCAAGAGTCCATTACTTCAGCTCGCACGACTTCGCCAATTAATGAACTTGAATGCCTCGAAAACTATTTCCGTCGCCTAGAGCCTGCGCAACTATTTTGCACTGCCTAGAACCACTTTTTGCGCCTCGACTTCCGGCAGCGTGCATCAGATGCAACGGAAAGGACTTTCGAAGGTCAGAAGTATGATTCAGTTCGAAAAGGGGCATTTAAAAACAAAGCAGTAAAGTACAACATCCAACAAACATCATGGACATTGAAAGCAAGACCTAGTAAGAGATAAATTTGTTCGTGATATACTCTAAAACAAGTGATCTTATATTTTTCATAACATGAAAATAATTTTGTAGAGTGAGACTATTACATTTAATTTCGATTTCAAATACATTTTTTCTTATGAGAAACAAATTTCATAATGATTTCATGATGAAATCATTATGTTAAAAATCACATGCATTTACTAGGTCACATCAAATCCATGAAATTTGAGTTTTTGTATAAACAATTAATACATAATTATTAGACGAAACCATGAAAAATCTTCACATAATTCTTTTCTATGAATCCATTAAAAATAACTCATATTCACAATAAACCAATATATAAAAAACAGAATGATATTTTGATTCCGTTGGGCTTTGTAAGTTGGAAAAAAAAACGGTCCTTCAAATATAGTGCTAAAAATTCTATGGAATGTATTCCTTCATAAGAGTGTTCTTAGTAAATCTGTAACACATATTGCATATTTTGATTTTTTGTAAATTAATTCTTAATAATCTAAAATTCATGATAGAAGAGGTATTAAGTAGAACAAAAACTTAATCAAGTTAAAGATATGTTCAGATAACTATCATAAAATAACATAAAAAATCACAAAACGTTATTGAAAACACTTAAACTAACAAAAAAAATAAAATCAATGAAAGCATAATATCATTACATTTAAATTTAAGGATTATCATCCATGAAAACTGTATTAAACAATAATACTTACAAAACGATTTTCATATCACTTTTAATGAAATACAATATCATGATAAAACATATGCCAATATTTGTATTATTTTATGTAATATTTATACATTTTGCGATAGATTTTGGACATTTATTTTGATTTCCATCACTTGTATCTGAGTTTGAAAGGCCTTACTCACCTATTACTAAAGCATAAGGAGATAACTAATTGCTGGAAACATGGGTAGAGTCAAAGGCATTGAAACATACATTGCTTTGTTATTTTATTCATTTAATATCTATGATTATATTTTATCCTTGCAAAACAATGAATTTATCTATTGATATGTACAAGAAGAACTCATTCAAACCTAAAGTAGAAAATTTCCCCCATTGGGGTTAATTAGTGTTATGTGATGTTTAGTTTTCTTGTTAAAATCGAATCAATGTGAAAGATGATTTTCATATCCATGTTTACGAGTTTTAACTGATTAGATACATACTTTTTAATTGACAAATGAATTTTTTTAGGAAGAATTATCCGATTTTTTTATTCTAAAAATAGTGAAAACATTATAGTTTATCATTTCACCTCTACAAAAGCTTTGTTTTTCTGATTAAATAGGGTCATCTAAGTTATACATCAATTTTATAAAAGTGGTGATGAATTATGGTATTTTCTATTTAAGAATACATGTAAATAAATGTATATTAATTTTTGTGAATAACATTTGTGTTCAATAGAAATCATTTTTGACATTAATTCATGAGAAATCTTCTTGATTAAATGATACACATCATTAGAAAATTTATTGTTTGTTAAAAACCAAAGCAATCTCACTTATACAACATTTAAACCTGATATATTAGTATTACTAATTGTTTTGTTTTTTGTTATTAATTAAAAAATAAGGATTATCAAAAAATAATAATATTTATAAATAAAGAAATATGAATTCATGTATTATTTAGAATGTTTCCTTCATGATTTCAAGATCTCATCCTTTTCCCTCTAGTCGAGTTTTGCATTATTCTCATGATATCTCAATTTCCTTACGATAAAATAAAATTCAATTTTCTCACAAACAAACCACGAACTTAAATGTTATTAATTATTTAAAGGAAATGATTCTTTTCTTTATATAACCTTTTCTTCATTCTCTATCTAACAGGAGTTGACAGGGCTCCTTTATTATGATAGAAAAGTGTTTTAGCATCATGAATTTACGACCTTATCTTCACTAAATTTCTTACATATTCGTCGTCTTCTTCCCTCACGTCCACGTAGTTGTATGGGTCGTATATACCCTTCTCCATCTTCTTGCGTTGAGAAGCCCTCATGCGACCCGAAAGATATCGTAACGCTTTGAATGTCTACTCTATTTCATCTGACGCACTTCGTTAGCTTTCGAAGCGCCGAAACTAGTTCTAGGCAACGCAAAATTGTTGCGTACGCTCTAGGCAAAGGAAATAGTTTTCAAGGCATTCTAGTTAAAGGCATTAATTGGTGAAGTTGTGCGAGTTGAAGCAATTGACCCGCATTTCAACTAGGCCCCATTATCGATAGGATACAGTCGCCGGCATAAACGTATTCCCACTGTTTCAAAGATAAACAAACATGCACCTACCTGAAATGTAAACCACTGGAAAGCCAGCAGATTCCTGTATCAGATTTTCATTTGCACTGTTTTTCCAAGCAGAACATGGAGGTTCACAGGGAGGAGTTGTGGAGTTGCAGAAAATTTTGCACATAAGGACAAATTGATAAACTGTATGTAACACTAAACGTACTTCAATGAAAAGTGTCAAACAATTCCAACGCAATCATTGAACGAAGAGAATCACAATGAGGCATATGGTGGGTATTTGGTGCTCGAACCGACTGATGCGTGGGACGTCGCCTCGTGAGTGGCCACTTAAAGCAACTCCACCAAGATGTCAACGCGTTAAAAGAACACTGAGGCGAAGTTTTAGAAAAAACGAGCCTCCTTCAGAAGTCGACCGACGAAGAGGGAAAAATCGATATGTTTCTATCACAAATTATAGAAAGTGATAGAAGTTGAGAGAGCTTTCAAAAGCGGAACACAGAGGTCCACGAAAATGCCCAAATTCCCTCGTCCGAACGCGTTGAAATCCTGAGGTCAACGCGCGGTGGGCCATAATTCTAGGGCTAGAAATTGCCACTCCTAGAGTTAAGGGATTCTTGTACATTAACGATGTAACATTTTTGTCATTTTAGTTCCAACGTCATGCTTCGCTAGCACACATGGGCCGGTGACAATGGTAGTAGCAATCGATCAGAAGATCGATGTCTAAAAGGTTTTTGTACGGTTCCTAGCTATTATGCGCGGCGTTGTAGCCGTGCCACTTGATGTGTTGCTTCATTCTTTTCCTCAGCGTGCATGTCCAAGGACTTCTTCTGTTTCGTACTCCTTATATCCTTCCACTTAACTATATGCGGAGGAGCTATGTGTGTGGCATGAAGCTCGCATCGGGAATCATGTAGTTCTTGAGCTTGTTGGTGTGGAAGACTCGCTGGATCCCACGTTGTCTTGCATGCAAAGTTGAGCAACAATAGGAGTTTGCATTCGCTTCATTTCAACGTTCTCAACCATCAGAGATTCAGCCTTGAAAACTCCTACCCACAATATTTCATATGCACAGAGCTTTACAGGACACGATCACTAGCGCACTAAGCATGTTATCAGTGTGATGTAAATCCGCACCTCACTTCATGGCTGCTTCTATTTTTGTAAGAGTTTGATGCATTTCATCCCAAATGCTTGTGTAGTACCGGCAAAGAATGCCTACTGCGGTAAAACTTCTATGGATTTGAAGTCCTACTAGTGTGGTAGGAATTTTGCTATAGACCATTTCATATAGAATTCTACCCCTTCTAGTTGAAGTAGCAAAGTTTTATGAAAGTTTGGTAGTTTTGCTGCCCAATCAGTGCCATGTGGCCTGCATCAAGTGTGGATGAGTTGTTGGAGTGTATACTTGGCCTACTTGGTCTGCGCGATGGTTTGGGGATGCAATCTTGTTGATAGCTGGATCTAACTACCATAACATGGCATCAGCTTACGTTTAAAACAACTATAATGTAGCTATCTTTTTCTTCTATGATGGTAGGTGGCATTGCGTGTAGCCGTACAATATGATTAAGAAATAGGAGTGTTATTCCTTCCGTAATGACGGTGGTCATCGTCGGAATAATGTGTGACATATTTCAAGACCAGTTTACCACTACGAGGATGGTATCATAGCCCTTGGGAGTGGCAGGCAATCCCATCACAATATCCACACTGATCTTGACCCACAACTCCATCGAACGAAGGAGAGCCTAGAGTAGTCTAGGTGGCCTTGTGCGATGAGATTTCTGTGGTTGAAAAGTGTCACACGATTTACAGAAGGCTGACACGTTAGTCTATATCTTCTTCCAATGGAAAAACATTCATGGAAACTGGGGCAACCTTCAGAAAGGTGATCAGGCTCACCAAGAGCCGCCTAGGCAAGACCAACTGTTTGTGAGAGGGAGTTGTAGGTTGCAAAGAAAGAAATTACAGAAGCGAATGTAGGTGAGGGAAAAATGCGAATGTCTGAATCGACTCTTGAGTGAGAAATAACATCAGCGCAGCTTTCTAACAAGCCTAAGTACACCTCATTTGGCACATGGAGCTGGAGGAACCACTTTGTCAAATTCAACCTCCTAGCAGACTCCTAGCCTAGCCGGATGAGCGGCAATCACACTCCCACACAAGAGAATTACCATCCCTGCCATATGCACAACGTATAATCTTGGCGGGGACCTTCCTTGAAGCTCCTTGAAGGTCCTTCTGCCGCCTTTCTACCTTAAAGGCCGCTCCAAACCTCCCTATTCAATAATTGTGGCCGTCATTGGTACAAGTAGTTTAGGAGCCGTCACTTGAACTGGACCCATTGTCGCCAAACCTTGAAAATCCATATCTCTCTCAAATGGACTACGAATCGAGTTCCATAAAGTTCTGTAGAACCAGCAACCCAACTTGTATTCACTGTTGTGACCAGATGATTTTTCTTGAGCAACCCACTTTGGTGATTGTTTTTGGCACCCCATATCCAACATTTTCCCACTTTGCGAGAATAAAAATCACACAAGTCCACACTGTCCCCTCAGTTGCTGAAAGCGATGCGTTGCCAGCGGCTTGGTCCAGAAGTCTGCCATCATCATGCTTATAGGGAAGAACTTCATCTGAACCACTTGCTTTGCCATGAGTTTGCTGATGAAGTGATATCGTAAGTCAATGTGCTTGGTGCGGGCGTGAAACTCTGCAATCGTGGTCAAAATAGTGGCGCTCATGTTGTCACAATAGATTGTAGTTGCTGTGGTCTGCTGTTGTCTAAGGCTTGCCGGCATCTCACGCAGCCACAAGACTTTCTTTGCTGCTTCACTCAAGGCGATGTACTCAGCTTTGGTGGAGGAAAGGGCGCGCACTCATGCTTCTTGGTCCTCCAACTGATTGCACCCCCCCAAGTACAAAACACAAACCCATTGGTCGACCTCCTTGTGTGCAGGTCACCTCCCCAATCTGCATCGCTGTAGCGGATGAGGATGGGGTTGTTGTTGCCATTGAAGGTGAGGCAAAGACTGTTGTTGCTGTTAAGGTAGCCCAGCACCCGCTTGACCGACTCCCAATGCGGCACGCTCGGATTCACACAAAACTTGCTGAGCACTCCCATTGCTTGGCTGATGTCAAGGCGCGTGCCGACTGCTACGTACATGAGGTTCCCAAGTGCTCCTTGGTATGGCACGGCTTTCATGCGGCTGCTCTCTTGCATGTCGCGGGGAGTCTGCGTCATGCTCAGCTTCGTTCCAACTTCCACTTGTGTTGCGGCCTTGCGTGGTCCTCCCATGTTGAAGCGCTTGACGATGTCATTCAGGTACGTGCTTTGCGACAACTCCGAAGTCAGCTACTGCCGGTCGCGCTTGAATTGAAGGCCAAGGTAGAAGCTGAGCCCTCCCATGTCTTTCATGTCAAACCTGGCAGCAAGAGACTACTTCCCATCATCCAAAAGAGACTTGGAGTCAGATGCAATGAGTAGATCATCAAAATAGAGCAAGATGATGATTTGGCTTACGTCATGCGTGCGCCCATAGACTGCATGATCAGCTTCACTGCGCACAAAGCCAAGGTCAGCCAGCTGCACATCCATACTGTGGTACCATAATTGCGGGGCTTGCTTCAGGCACTAGAGGCCTAAAGCAAGCCACAAGCTTGCACACCAAATCCTCCTATCCCTCCACCACATACCCCTCAGATTGCTCCATGCACACATCTTCCCTGAGGTCACCATTCAAAAATGCACAATTCACATCCAGTTTGTGCACCTCCCATTCCATAACAGCAACAAAGGCAAGGATCGCTTGGATGGATGAGAACTTTGCAAAACATGGAAATGTCTCATTGTAATCCACACCCTCAATCTGTGCATACCCTATTGTAACCAACCGTGCTTTATACCTAAGCACCTTACCATCCACACCATGCTTGCGCCTGAAGATCCACTGGCACCCGAACACCTAGCTGCCATGAGGAGCATTTTAGAGGGTCAAGGTGCCATCCTTCATGAGCGTACCATACTCCTCGTCTATTGTGGCACGCCAATCTGCCACCTTGGCACTGCGCATGGCTTCAGCTAATGTGGCTAGGTCATTGATGACTGTGAGAAAGAGAAGCTTGAGGTTAGACAAATACGTTGGTGGTGGAATGGTGAACAGGTTCACCAGCTCCTCTAGCGGCCTATGTTTGCTTGCGAGGCGCTCGAAACGCTTCAGCGGCTCCCCACTCCAAGTTGAAACCTTCATATCCTCTTGAAAGACCACGTCACTGCTGCGGATGATCTTACGTGCGGCGAAGTTGTAGAGGCAGTATCCCATGGTGTCATAGCCAAGGAAGGCGGCCTTAACGGACTTTGCGTCTAGCTTGTTACGGCTGCTGGTAGGCACACGCACAAATGCGCCACACCCAAAGAATCTCAGGTGCGTCACTGTTGGCTTGTGTCTTGTGCACGCGTCCTCCGTTGTCATCAGCGGCATGGCGCATGTGGGACTCTGATTTTTTGGTACAAGGCAGTGTTGACTGCTTCCACCCAGAAGGTTGATGGGAGCTCTGGGTCTTTCAGCATGGTGCAAACACGCTCCATGAGTGTGCGGTTAACGCGTTCAGCCACACCGTTGAGCTGCGGTGTTCCACGTGGGGTGACCTCGTGCTTGATCCCATGACGCTTGAGGAAGGTGCGGAAGTCGTTGGAGAGGTACTCTCCTCCACCATCGGTGCGAAGCACCTTCAACCGCCTGCCACTGTCATTCAGTGCAGCAGCAATCCACACCTTGAAAGCATCAAAGAACTCATCCTTGCGGCCAAGAAGGATACCCACGTCTTCCTCGACTTGTCATCAATGAACGTGACAAAGCATAACTTGCTGACCAGCGACTGTGATGGCATAGGACGGCACAAATCAGAGTGAACAAGTGAAAGAAGCTCAGCCACCCCCTTCCCTTCCCCTGTGAAAGGAGCGCGAGCTTGCTTCCGTTCGATGGAGCTCTCACAAGTCGATGCACCAGGCTGCTTCACCCCCTTGAGCTCCAGGCCATGGACCACCCGCTGCATGAAGATGATGGCGCCAAAGCCGAGGTGACCGAGCCGCCGGTGCCATAGGCCGATTCCGTGTTTTCCCTCTCTTGCCGCCAACGCTGAGTCGGCTTCCTTCTCCAACTCAACGTAGAGGCGGTAAAGACCGTCCTCCTTGTTTGCTTTTGCAAGCTCACGGCCTGCACGGGCAGAGATTGTGCAGGCACCATTATCAAAGCAAGCATGCATGCCTTCGGAGATGAGACATGAGACAAGGAGGAGGTTAGCTGCCAGCCTCGGAACATGGAGCACCCCCTTCACACGACGTTCCACGTGCTTACCATCAACGAAAGCAGAAAACACAAACTCACCCTCCCCAACCACCATTTGCACATGATTTTCCCCCATGTACACCCGACGAGGCTTGATGGTGGTGTAGACCACAAACCACTCCCGGCGACACGTCATGTGCCGCGTGGCTCCTGATGCATGATCAAGAACAAGGCGGTGTTGTTGGAGACGTGCAGGACCCGGATGGTGGTCTCAAATTCTCTCTCCAAATTTGCTGTATTCGCAGAAGCGTCGGGATGCTTTCCCGCTCACGCTCAAGCCGCAAGGTCCGCCTTCTTCTTCCGGCATTCGCGCGCCCAATGGCCTGGCTTCTTGCAGTAGTGGCAGTTCTCCTTCTTCTTCCCTCCTCCGTCATTGCCCCTGGTTGGTATAGCACCATCCCCATGACGAGAGTTGGTGATGAGAGCGACATCCAGTCCGCTTCCGCCCTCCTCTTCTTTGCGCCGCTCCTCCTCAAATAGCAGGGTCTCCTCCACATCGTTGAGGGAGAGCTTGTCGCCGCGCTAGTCCAGGGCAACAATGAGAGGAGTGTAACTGCTAGGATGCCCAGAGAGGATGGTTTGCACGAGCACATGCTCCTTGACAGGGTCCTCAATCGCAACAAGCAGGTCAGAGAGAGACTTCACCATGTTGATGTAGTTAATCATGGATCCTGACTCATCAATCTTCACAGTGTGAAAGCGACGACGCGGTTGCATGTTCATCAGGATTAAATTGGAAGCATAAGTGGACTCAAGATTTTTCCAAACCTCCTTTGGCATGAGGATTCCACGGACAAGGAGTTGTTGCCGTTCGGCGAGGTGGAGGTAGATGGTTGTGAGGCACGGTCATGATTCTCACGGTAGGTACGGGCCTCGCCAGTAGAGAGGATGCTTTCTGCTTGTTCCTTCTCTTTCTCATCCACTTGGTTCCAGAGACCCTTCTCCATCAGCACCATATTTATGTTGTTGCTCTAGTTGAAGAAGTTCTTGCCTTCGATCTTGGCGATGTTGATGCCGGCCACCACAGGAGTGGATGTCGCCATAACAATGCTATGTTCAGCCCACAAATGGCTCTCTCACACAACTGGGTGCAAGGAATGCCTCAAGGATGAGAAAAAGCCTTGTTCAAGGTCTGATACCACTGATGGAAACTGGGGCAGCCCTCATGGAGGTGATCAGGCTCACCAAGAGCCGCCTAGGCAGGACCAAGTGTTTGTGAGAGGGATTTGCAGGTTGCACAGACAGAAATTGCAGGAGAAAATGTATGTGTGCAAAGAGTTCTAATGTTCAAATCAGCTCATGAGTGAGAAAGTAAATTAGCACAGCTTTCTAAGAAGCCTAAGTATGCCTCATTTGGCACATGGAGCTGGAAGAACCACTCAGTCAAAGTACACCTCCGAGCACACTCCTAGACTAGCGGGATGAGCGGCAATCACACTCTCACACAAGAGAATTACCATCCCTGCCATGTGCACAACCAATAATCTTGGTGGGGACCCTCCTTGAAGCTTCCTGAAGGTCCTCCTACTGCCTTTCTACCTTGAAGGCCGCTCCAAACCTCCCTGGCCAAAAACTGTGGTCGTCATTGGTGCTAGTAGTGCAGGAGCCGTCACTTGAACCGGACCCATTGCCGCCAAACCTTCAAAAACCATAGCTCCCTGAAATGGACTCCAAATCCAGTTTCGTGAAGTGCTATAGAACCAACAAAACATCTTCTATTCACTATTGTGACCTGATGATTTTTATCGAGCAACCCAATTTAGTCATTTTTTTGGCACCCCATGTCCAACAAGCTTTCCCAGTTTCTTGAATGGCTTGTCCGCGCCAAACTTTCAACCTGAACGTTTGTCGTGGCACTCCTCCAGTAGCCATCATGGTAACTCCTCATTTGGTGGTACAACAACCTTGCGAGTGAATCCCTTGCGCAAGTAGGGGTCATCGAACCCGGTTTTGGTCTTGTCCTACCTTTCGAACTCCTCGTAACCCTTTGTGAATTGTCTCATGAGGTGCAGGTTTCATTTGACAAGTAGTGTCTTGATCTCGACCATCAAATCTGGCCGGCGACTTAGGGCAATGTGCGACCAGTTCCACCTTTTCCAGGGTGGGGGAGAGGAGGAGGAGGTGCGAGGGGCATGATAGGTAGAGGAGGAGGAGGGGGTATGTAGGCTATGTAGCAGGAGGCGATGGAGGAGGAGGAGCAGGAGCAGAAGAGAGGAGGAAAGGAGGAGGAGGTACTGGGGCAGGCCAAGGAGGGGGAAGGGGTGAGGAGGAGGAGGAGGTGGTGGAGATGGAGAGGGCCACAGAGGGGAGGAGGGACGGGGGAGTAGGAGGAGTTGGAAAAGGGAGGAGGAAAAAAGGCAGGAGGGGATAGAGAAAGCAAACAGGAGGAAAATGGAATGGAGGAACAGGAGGAGGGATGGGTGAATGAGTTAGTGAGGGAGTGAGTGAATGAATGAGTGAGTGAGTGAGTGAGTCAGTGAGTGAGTGAGTGAATGAGTGGCAAAGTGGATGCATTTATGAGCAAACATACACTCTTATTATGTGTGGAAAGAGTAAAGTTTTGTGTTATATGTACAATCAAATCTTTTCTTAAGAAGGACCTCCATGCGTGGGGCTAGTGCGCACTAAGACTGCACGAAGTGTCCTCATTTGTCTCATGTGTCCCAACAACCCTTTCGTTTTGTCTTACATGGCCAAAAAACTCCCATTTTGGGAAGGAGCGAGTCTGCAGGGCTAGTGTACAGAGCAGGTGCGATCAGTCACCATACAAAAGTACAATTAGAGCACACTTTGTGTGCTAATCTGTCCCATTTATCCATGCGTGCCTTTTTTTTTCCTACATGAAAGAAATGTTATCTTCTTAGAACTGTATTTTTCTTTCCTTTTCTATCAATTACATCAAGGAAATTTTTTTTGTTTGATTAATGATGTATTCCGATGTATAATACACATAGAAACGTTTGTATATGTCTTCTGTGGTGTCTTAATGCCAATGTATATGATGTACATTTACATATCTAAATGTTTTCTTCATTTCAATTCTGTTTTCCACTTCTTGTTCATGCCAAGAATATCATTGTTCCTTTTTTAGCTATGAGGTTTGTCTGCTCGTATAAGCCATTCATCCGTCCATTGAAAGATCACTTAGAGTAGCACATCCCTTCGAACTTGACGGCCGGCTATTTGACAGCGACCGTTCACTTTTAACTTGACTCGATGACATCGACCTTGCCAGAAGATTGCATTGTATTAGACTTGTCGCTATTGTCCTCGGAAAGTGGTCTATAGATTCCCCTAAGTGTATGGGGGTAGTGCATGTGGCGAGTCCACTCGAAACGAGAGGCAACGTGCACTTATCACGCACCCAATGTACAACTCCCAGAGTGTTTGATCCACCACAAACGTTTCCTCTTGCTAATGAGATGCTTTACATATTGTGTTGTGAATGCTAGCGACGAGTGTTGTTGTGCCTTGTAGTTCAAAAGCAAGAAATTGCAAATCCGTCGCCGCCGCACGATGATTAGATACTACAAGGCGGATGTATTCATTGTTCTTTTCAAGATACGTGGACGAATTTATTAATGCAAAGACAAAGATTGAGAAGCAAACTGAGTATCAAAGTTCTAGGCATAAACCCGAATAAACAAGTTTTGAGGCATGGCGCAGATACGTGGATTTAGGCAGCTATTTAATGCAAGTGAAGGAGAGTTACTGTCAATGGATGATATTTCGCCCGTAACAAGAAGAAATGTTTTCTCTATGAATGATAATGGGCCTGTATAAAGATAATTTTTTTTTGGTGTAATGGTTGGTGGAATTTGTACTTCTGGTCCACGAGAATAGCCTATGAGAGAGAGAGAGAGAGAGAGAGAGAGAGAGAGAGAGAGAGAGAGAGAGAGAGAGAGAGAGAGAGAGAGAGAGAGAGAGAGAGAGAGAGAGAGAGAGAGAGAGAGAGA